>CAUYRT010043632.1:0-13028 GCA_963574885.1 Lepilemur ruficaudatus | reverse complement strand
TTGTTATCTAAATTTTAGGTTACTACTACAGCTGAAAGATCTTCTTATATTCTATATTCTGCAGAGTCTAATAATATAGAGATAATTAATAATATGTTTTTGAGATTTAGCATCTCCATTGATCTTTTCATCTCAATATATTTAATCACTGTAGTCAAGTCTTTTTCTATTCCATGGAAATACGGACCTTATTGTATCATTTCTTGCTACAGCTTTTGAGTGGCTGTTGAAAAAATGTTGAGTGGGCAGGCTACTTTTTTTATCCTATAATAACTTTGCCTATAAGCCACAGCATAAGTCCATACAACCCTATTTTCATTGTATTTAATTGTAAGAGATAGAGCCATGGGAGATTAGGGAACTAAATTTGTCATGTAAGCAGAAGGAATTTAATCTTATTCTACATTGTCTTTTGCTTAAGGGAGAGTGGAGAAAGTAGTAGTATCTATAAAGGATTTTTTTTCCTATGAAACCACTGGTATGATTCAAATGTTTGTGCTCTCCAAAACTCACGTTGAAATTTAATTGCCATCGTAACAGTACTAGAGGTGGGACTTTTAAGAGGTGAGTAGGTCATGAGGGCTCTGCCCTTATGAGTGGGATTAATGTTATGAAAGGGTGAGTTTGGCCCCTTTTTCACTCTTGCTTTTCTGTCTTCCTCCATGTGATAATGCAGGAAGAAGGTCCTCACTAGATGCTACACCTTGATCTTGGACTTCCCAGACTACAGAATTATGAAAACTAACTTTCTGTTCTTTATGAATTACTCAGTCCCAGGTATTCTGTTACAGCAGCACAACACAGACTAAGACAACTACTAAGCATAATTTTTCATCTAATATACTATCAAGTGAAGTACTTTTTAAAAGATTTCTACATATGCAATGCCATTTCTTCAAAGATATATTCAGGAAAAAAAATCTAGTAGTTCCAACACTTATATTAGGATTTAAGAAACATAACATCTTCTCAGTTGTGACTACAAAGCAAAAAAGATATGTTGATTAAGTTTACAAAACCAATAAAAGAAAGAGAAGTCTGAACTCTCAGAATGCCTTCCTTCCCCTCAGAGAGCTGGCCTTTTTAAAGAAAAATATAATTAAAAAAATCAAAACATAACTCCTACTGTCTCATCATATGGGGCTTGAATTTACCTAGAAATGACATATCAGGAACATATTTTTTTATATATTTGGTTAAGTTAAACATTCTTGATAGTTAATGTAACTTCTTATTCTATGACTATCTGTCCTAAGAATCTAATTGAGTAGTTTCTTGAATCTTTTGCATATGATTATGGTAAAAGTGTCCAGAAGGTAAAATTGATGAAAAAAAATTAATTCTCCCTATTTTAGACATTGTGGGAAAGCTTAAGTTAAAATTTAGATATTATGTAGGGATTACTTTTATTATTGTTGCAACTACATGCAGACTTTTTATGATAAGCAACAGTATTTTCTAGAATGATATGTTTCATAAACTACTGGAGCCATTTGATATGTGCTTTAAGTGGAAAATGCACAGTGGATTTTGAAGACATTTTGAAAAAAGAAAGTAAAATATCTTATCAATATTTTAATTTTCATTTCACGTTGCAATTGTAATATGTAGGATATGCTTGATTAAATTAAATATATTATTAAAATTTATTTTAAGTATTTCTTTTAATTTTTTAGTGTGGATCATATATAAAATAAATTCCATTTTTTTCTCACATTATATTCAATGAGCAGGCTGTTCTAGCATGTTAAGATACATGAGATACCTAAAAAACAAATAAACATGAATAAAGTATTATGTGTATTGTCTTCATGAAATCTTATACACTTGTTTTCAACTTTTGGCTCCATAGTAGTTATATTCATTCCATAATTTTTCTAGATTTTAAGTTTTAAGCGTGAGCAGTAGGTCCTCCTCCACGTGTCAGTTTTAGTTTTCTGCCTGTGCAAAATGGTCAGGTTGTTAGATCAATTCAGTAATAATACAGACTTATTATATTAGTTTTAATAATCCTATAGGATATAATTAGTACATAATACTTAAAATCTCACTTTTTAAAAACATTTTCAATGTCATTTCTATAACACCTAGTCCTTAGGATCTAGTTTGGTTTTCTGTGTCTCTGTGTGTTTGGTTTTCTCCATTAATTCAACTGAAAATGAGAGTAGCACCATTTACTGAGATTCTGTTCTGTTTAGGACGTTATGTACTAGACATTTCAGAAATGTTACCTCATTTACTCTTTGAAACAATCCTATAATACGAATATGAACATATCTGAGTTTCCTGTGATAAATGGCTTTTACTGTTAATTCAACTTGTAATTCCACTGATAAGAGACAGAGTCCCTGTAAAGATCCAGACCTTTCAGACTAGAGAGCCTGTCTGGTGTCTAGAATGTGACCTAGTGTCCTACCAAACTTATTTAAACAATAAACATCAAGCAGATAGCAGAGAACAATGAAGAAGATTAATTCAAAACATCATTTCTATAAAATAGATTGAAATAGATAAAAATGATCATGTTACACCCCTCAGTCTTAGTTAATAGTATAGTATTAGTGTTGTTTGAATTACACAAGTCAGAGATCTTAGTGTCATCTTTGAGTCATTCATCCTTCTTTGTGCACATTTAATTATCTCCAAATTCCATTTTCTTGAATATTTTTCTTTCTCTTCATTTTCAACCTTACACCCAGCTCAGCTCCTAAGTTTCAGGCATTCATGGTCCCTTAGATTCTGAACTCTCTCTCTCTCCATTATTTTTTCAAACTACTGTGGTCCATATATCTGCCAGATTTTTTTTTAAATAAAACGTAGATCTGATTATGATTAAGAAGCAAACATAATTTATAATAGTCTCCAAGTACAAATTCCATCCTATTTTCAAAAATGTCATTCTTTCCCTTTCCAACTTTTGTTGTCATATGCCGTGCATGGACTCAACAAAGGTGAACTATTTGGAAGACAGAAAAACATGATGGTTAAAATATATGCTTTTAAATTTGCTTTGGTGTTTGAGGGATGACTCCATCATTTAACTTTCTCTGTGACTTTGGAAAAATTACTAAGTCCATAAAACCAAGATTATGATATTAACTACTACATAGTGATATTGTGAGGGTAAATGCTTGATGTACACAGGAGGCTTTGTTATTGCTCCATATGTGTTAGCTCTTATATTGTTCATTGAACTGAGTCCCCCCCAAAAAAGATATGTTTAAGTTCCAATCCTCAGCACTTCAGAATGTGATCTTATTTGTAAATAGAACTGTTGCATATGTAATTAGTTATAATAAGTCCCTTAAACTGGAGTGCAATGTCTCTAATCCAATGTGAATGGTGTCTTTTTAGGAAGACATGGAGATAGAGATAATGCCAAGTAAAGGCAGAGATTGAAGTGATATAGTAATATCGACAATCCAAGAAATGCCAAACACTACCTGAGCTGTCACCAGAGACCAGGAGATAGGCATTGAATGGTTTCTCCCTCAGACCCCTCAGAAAGAACAAACTATGCTGACACCTTGATTTCAGACTTCCAGACTCCAGAAACTGAGAGAATAAAATTCTGTTGTTTTAAGCCCCCTGTCTGTGGTACTCTGTTATCTCAGCCCTAGGAAACTGCTACATCTTATCTCAGTTTTTATTACTTACATCCTTTCATCTTTATTCCTTTGCTCCCACTGTACTAGTTGTGCTTTTTAGTGACTAACTCCTATTTATGCTTTAAGCTCAGCTCTCTAATATATGTCTGTATCTCTGCCATACACTCCATACTCTCAGCTATTAATTCATATATATTTACATTATATCCCTTAACAGAAAATGATATGATTATTTACTTATGTAGATTCTCTTTCATTGGAATATAAACTCCAAATATACAGAAACTAGAATTTATCTGCTTTTGATTCCTTGTTTATATAGTGTCTCTCACAGTGCCTTGCACATAGAAAAATGTCATAAAATGCTTTTGAATTAGAATTGTTTTTTTGGTAACTGTGACTATAACTGAGTATCATTTCTAGAGTTTCTTTGTAATGCTAATTCTAAAATTCATAGGAATAGTGAAAACTTACAAGAACATGTCAGACATATATGCTAAGTGAATTTATTTCTCTATAATGATTTGCAATGTGGGAGACTAGAAGCCAAACACATTATATCATTAAAATTTTAGTGTTAAATGTTTTTTTGTCAGAATATTTATTTTCAAATTAGAAAAATGTCAAATTCCTGAAGATTTCCTTTTTAAAAAATTATATATTTAAAAGTTAGGTTTTTTTCAAGTTTGACATTATATATTAAAATTTAAAATTGTGAAATTGTTAGTAGAAATTTGGAGAAGTATTTAAAATTTGAATATCATCATCATAATTTATCTTTCTATCTTATTCTTATACTGAATGACAAAATAAAAACTCCTATGATTTTAACATTTTTTGTTGTTTAAAAGCAGGACAAACTATTTCATATCTACCACATATTTTACTAACATTCATTAGATAAATGTATTTTCATTCTATAATAATAAATATGTATAATTTCAGTAATAGGATACCTCAGGCAGGCTTGAACCCTGGGTATCAAGGGGAAAAAAAAGATCTTTGGTGCACATAATCTTACAGTAAACACCCAGGAACATGCTGAGTTTAATACTAGGTACTTATACCTGAAAGGTAAGGTAAGGAGTATTATTGGCACCTGACCGAATTTGTGAAGATTTGAAGTCCAGGAAGCTTATACTTCTGACTAGGAGGCTGCTCTGTTTGTGGTTCACAGAAGTAAGTTTTATGCTTTACCTGTGTCTGGTCACATCATTGTCAACTATCTCACCATTAGACTTGTGACAACCCTACATTTTATGCTTTATGATACTTTGTCATGTAAACCTATATTCTCATATATTATCTCATAGTGGTTGACATGAAATTTGATTTTTGTTTGAAAAACAAAACAACAAAATTTGAAGTTGTTTATTTTTCATTAAAAAGTCTTCATACCTTAAGTATAGGTTATATTTCTCCTGATAACTTTATGGTCTTGCTACATAGTTAAATAGCATTTTTATTTGCAAATAGAACTCATTTTCAGGATTAATGAACACTCTTACCTCTTCAGTCTCTTCAACTAACATCTCCTGCGTTTCTTAAATTAACAAAACCTGACTCTATCATGAGAGGACTATGTCCCTGCTTCCATTCCAGGTGGAATTTATTTGTTCACCCACACTCTGGGTACATCACTGTCCACAAGTATAGTAAATGTCCTCAGTTTCTCAGAAGCTTCTATGCTATTATTCCTTGATCAATTTTAAAAACAAACAAACAAAACCTTGCCCATTTAGGGCCCCTGTCATGAGGGTAAATGCCTTTACTCCTATGCATCCATAGTACCTACCATTTTATTGGAAATTTTACCCCATGGTTTGTATTAGTAATACTAATCTTGTCAACGCATCCAAAAATCTGACTTCGCAGGTCCTTGACTTTCTCACTTCTAACAGTTTATCTCCCATAACTCATGTCAGATTCCTACTCTCTAGACTTTAGCACTTGTAACTGAAAGACTAATGAACTAATAAATTCAGACATACCTCTTTATATATAACTTCTTTTCTTAGCAACTTTCTTGTTAACTCTCCTAAACTTTTTCCTCAAACACGTTGGGTCCTCAAGTCCATTTATGCTTTTAATATCATCCAGTTCTCTCTACCCTGCTATGATAGATTTTTCTAACGCTATCACTGTTTGCTCTGGATGAAGGAGTTTCTGTGGACCCAGGACTTTTCAGTACTGAAACCAAAACAGTTCTGGCAAAACCCAGGGAGGTTCTCAAATTACCTCAATTACTGTAGACCCTAACTAACCTTGCTCTGCTTCCACCAGCCTGGCACAACCAAAACCTAATCCACTGGAGAAAATCATTCAGCTGTGCAGACTGGCACCACTAGAGACTCACCGTTTGTCCCTTAACACTACCTGAGAATCCAATATTATTTACATCAACAACACTTTCATTGGTTTATGATAATGAGTAGTTCCTTTCTTCATCAATGTCCTTATACTTTATGCTTCTCAACTGCCACACTACCCTCTTGTGCTTCCCTGAAAAAAAGAGGAACCACTTAACAAACTCATGAAATGTATTGCCAACAGGCTTAAATTTCCTCCATCGCCTTTTACAATTAGCACCTGTTTAAATGGAAGACAACTCACTTCTTATCCAAAGTTAATCCCTTCATTTTTAGTCTGAGTTAGTTTCATCCTGCCTCTCTCAACCTTACTTCCAACTGGCCACCAAATTTGATTTATTCTATCTCTATATATTGCTGAAACCATTCCAATTTTATCAACCTCCACTGTCAATACTCATTCATTCCAGCTGCTTTTAACTTGACTATTCATTCCGGCAGCTTCACAACTATTCAGTCATCCCGCTCATATATATGGAATTTGTGTGTGTGTGTGTGTGGGTGTGTGTGTGTGTGTGTGTGTGTGTGTGTACACACACTTTCCAGTTTATGGTGTTAAACTCAAGTGATCTTTGACAAATGCAAGCTGATCATTGTTCTAGAGAACTGGATAGAGTCAGGAGGCTGGAGTGCAGGGAGCTGAGAGAAATGGTATTAGTTGAGAAATTTTTTTGTTTTGTTTTGTTTTGTTTTTTTAGAGGATCACTTTATCTAGTCTTTGGTCTAGGCAAAGATGTCATGACTAAGATCTCAAAAGCACAGGCAACAACCACAAAAACAGACAAATGGAACTATGTTAAACTAAAAAGCTTTTTCACAGCAAAGGAAACAATAAGTATAGTGATGAAAAAACCTGTTGAATGGGAGAAAATATTTGCAAACTATTCCTCCAACAAGGGACTAATATCCAGAATCTACAAGAAATTAAAACAGCAATTACAAAACCAAAATAATCCTATTGAAAAATGAACAAAGGAGTTGGATAGACATTTCTCAAAATAAGACATACAGATAGCCAACAGATATATGAAAAAGTGTACAACATTACTAATCATCAGGAAAACGATAATCAAAGCCACAATGAAATATCATCTTACCTCAAAGTGGTTATTATCAAAAAGACAAAAAATAAATGATGGCAAGGATGTAGAGAAAAGGGAACTCTTATATGTTGTTCATGGAAGTGTAAATTAGTACAGCCATTATGAAAAACGGGATTAAGGTTTCTCAAAAAACTACAAATAGAACTATGATATGGTCCAGCAACCCCATACTGGGTATTTAGTCAGAAAAGACATCAGTATTTCAAAAGAATACCGGCACCCCCATGTTTGTTGAAACACTATTCACAATAGCCAAGATAGGGAATCAACTTAAGTGTCCATGAACCAATAAAAGTATAAAGAAAATGTGATATAATATACACAGTGGAATACTATCCAGCCCTTTGAATAATGAAATAATGAAATGAAATAATGAAATCTTGCCCTTTGCAGCAACATGGATGGAACTCAAGGTCATTGTGTTACGTGACATAATCCAGGCACAGAAAGGCAAATAATCTATTGTTCTCACTCATATGTGGGAGCTAAAAAAGTTGGTCTCATGAAGGTAAAGAGTAGAATAATATTTACCAGAGGCTGGGAAGGGTGCATGTTTGTGTGGGGGGGGAGCAGGCAGAGTACGCAAAGAGATTTACTGATGGATACAAACATACCATTAGTTAGAAGGAATAAGTTGTAGTGTCTGATAGAACAACAGGGTGACTATAATTAACAAGAATATATTGTATATTTCAAAATAGCTAGAAGATAAAATTTGAAATGTTTCCAACACAAAGAAATGATAAATCTTTGCGGTGATGGATATCTAAATACTCTGATTTGATCATTATACAATGCATGTATGCATCAAACATGTACCTCATAGTAATATACACATATTATGCATTATTAAAAAATCAAAAACTTAAAAACTCAATAAAACATTAAACATTTAAAATATATTTAGTTTTTATTTTAGTTACATTGGATTATTTAAAGAAGGCAATTATCTACATCTGATTTATGATATATATTTGAAGACATCACTCTTGCTTTTGTGGGGAAAATGGATTATAGAGAAAAAGTTTAAAAGCAGAAAGACTAGTCTTTAGGCTGCTTCCAGCCAGAAATAAGGACTTAAAATGAAGTTGTGTCAATGGTTTTCTTCTTGATACAAGAAAAAGTATATTTGAAAAAATATTGAGCAAATGGTATCTATAGGAATTGTATATAGATTATAAATGAAGGGCTCTCTATGTGCACTGATTTTTGGATTAAATGGATGAAATGCAACATCATTTACTATGTTAGATAAGACAAGAAATGAAGAAGGTTTGGAGTTAGGGGGTTGAGGGAAAGAGATGATGTAATCAATTTGGAATTGGATTTGAGCTATCTGTTAAACATCTTTGTAAAAAATCATATGATGGAAGGAAAGACAGATATCCAAGGGGGCAAGTGAATGGTAATGGTGAAGTTGGTGCTGAAAAGGTGGAGAAATTGAGAAAGAAACCAGGACGTAAGGATGCCCTGGAAGACAAGAGAGGAGGGAGTTAGAGAAGAAAACTACAGCTAAAGTTGCAGAAAAGAAAGGAATAGGAAAGTTTCAGTGGGATATAATAATAATGGTATTCATTATTGACCTTCTTGCAAGTGCTTTCACTGGGGACAGAAACCACTGAGGGTAGGTACACCTCTTTCACTCAGGGAAGTGTAAAAATGCAATAATATTTAGTTTATATTGTTCAGAGAGACAAGGTTGCAACAAGTATTTTCTTAGGTAAGACACAAAGTCGTGTTCTTGGAGTGAGGTTGTATAGATTTGGTTAGGGCATTTGATGGGAGAGTAACTGGCATAATTACGGAGGGCAGCAAACTCTCCTAAATCACCTGCTAATGAGGGCAGTAAAAATCCTCCAAAAACTATTGAAGAACATTTGCTTACGTTTAAAAAAATATTTGTCACTATATTCTTTAGTCATTGTTATCAGTAAGAATATGACATTAAACATATTAAAATTATATTAAAATTCGACATCTTCTGTATATACTAAATTGTGGTTCACACATTTTATTAGAAATTATCTCAAAAAGAAAGACAATTTTTATATATTTCTGATTCAGAAGACATGCTGTTTTATTAATTATTATACAAGGAATTGTTAGGTTAGATGATTATGTTCAATTAAGTATAATGAATATAATTAATGTAGTTGCTGTTTTAGGTTCTTGAGTTAATAGTGTCATTATATGCTGCTGTTTTTGTTGTAGTAGTGATTGTTATTATAATAGAATACCAAACTTTGAAATGATAGAAAAACTGAAAGTTTTATTATTCTTTTATAGCAGGTTTATATTTCTATATATATCAAATCATAACTTAAACACGTGCAATGATAGCCTTCTAAGTCATTACATTAACCACTTCAACACATTTCTTTCTTATCTATTTAGAAAGATTGGTTTTAAAAGTGAAACATGGGTATCAAATTATACTTGGAAGATGAGTATATAGCCTTTAATTATCTGAAATGAGAAACTATTAATTTGGTTACTATACAAATTAGTTAAACATTTTTAACATGCCAAATATTTTAAATAATATAATTTTTCCGTATTAAATGCTTTAATATTTTACTTTTATGTATAAATAATTTCCATGATATTAGCCATTAATAACAATGCACAATAAAATTTTAATAATAATTATAATTTGTTTCCATACATACTTCTTCTAGAGACAATGTTAATGAATTTTAAGTACTGATAAATGAAAATCCTTCTGATAGCTTTAAGCAGTGCTGTAAAAAGCATATGATCTACATTTCTTGAATTATTAATAGTATAAAGAGCATAATTAAATAAAACATTTTTAGCATAATTTAAAAATCTATTATTGATTCTAAGCTATGCTTGTATTATATTACATTGGTAAATGTGGAGAAATTCTTATCAAAAATTTTTGGTGTGTATTTAATCATTTAGATATGAGCATACATAATTCCATGTATTTTACTGTCATCTTAATCATGTAAGCCTGCAGTTCATTGGCTTCTATTGTGTGAGCTAACTAAAAATTTCTACTTATAAGTGTTTTGAAAACATACGATACTCTATAAATATTTATTTACTTACTTGAAAAACTCATGTTATGCACAGTATTTCTGGTAGTAAACATTTGTATTTTCCCCCCAAGAATGCATTTTTTCTTCATATTTGAATTTTATAAGTGGTGTCTTAGAATCCAATTTCACAATTTATTTTCTGAAAGTTAGAGATGACTTTCCTCTGTATTGAGTGTTGAAAATGTGTCTGGAGTTCTAGTTTGTAACCCACAGATCCATTTTCCTTTCGGAAAGAAGATGCTATTTCTGATGGTTTTCTTTCAATAAAAATAGAATCATACTAAACTAAGGGTGAAATATGTTAATTCAAAAGACTTTGGGTGTGGCCAAAAGTATTGAAAACATTTAGAAATACTGAAAAACACTTAATTTCTTTTATTCTCAATTATCCTTTCATTTAAGATAAAAAAGTTGGACCAAATTTATGTTTTATAGACTGTGCTCTTTTAAGCCCTTCAGGAAGGATCACTGCATACGGTAGTGTGCTGTGCAAAACAGAGGTGCCCTTGGCAACCTAATGTGCTCACAGGAACTTTGTTCTAAATGTATCCCAGAGGGGAGTGGACAATAGGTCTAAGTAGTAAGCTTCCAAATCCCCTTACTGATTCAATCAGAGCAGTTATACTGTCAAATTTTATATTATTAATAAATTGAAATTACTGAGTCCTTGAATTTAGTCATTAAATCCTATCTAGGCTCTTTTTATGTGTATATGTATGAAAAGAATTAAAACTTTTCAATCAATTTTTTATTGTTTTGTACTATTCAGTTTTTTTAAAATTAGTTTTGGAAAGTTATATTTTATCAAAAACTTTTCATTTTTTCCTGATTAAAATTTCTTTAACAAAAATTTTTTAGTTTTTCCTATCTTTTTGTATCTGTAGTATCTGTAGCTATGTTTGTATTTTGATTAATACTGTGTATTTGTATATTCTCTTTAGGCTCTTGGTTGGTGGTGTTAGAGATTTGTCAAATTAATTAGTTTTTTAAAATGATTCAACTTTTTGTCTTGTTAAACACAAAAATCCTTAGACAAGTTTAAATTTAGCTGAGTTTGTTTGAGCAAAGGAAAAAAAAAAAAAACAGAGCAAACCAAAGCAGAGCAAAGCAAAACAAAAAGAAACAAAAAAAATTTGCAGATTGGGCAGCCCTCTGGACCAAAGCAGATTCAGAGAACTCCAACCAATAACTGACCTGACAGCACTTATGTGAAATGGAAGCGCAGTGTAGAGACAACTTAATTGGTTACAGCTAAATTGATTAATTGATTATAGAACCTCCTTCAATTAACTGAAGCTCAGCTGCTATAGTTAAACTCCATATTGATTTGATCTTTTAGGTTCAGTGTAGTAGCTAAGTGCAAATCAATGATCTCTCATAAATCTACTTTAACAGTCCTGTTGGACTTCATCACTTTATCTTTACAGGTATGGTTCTGTTACTAGTTGTTTCAGCTAATTCTTATTTATAGAAGCTTTTTCCTTATGTGTTTTGTAATTTTTGCTTGTGAGTTTGTCATTGTTTAACTCTATCGGTGGTGATTCTTGAGGGTGGATTATATGGTTGTTCTTCCAGGAAGAATTGGGCTTGCTCTCAGTTTCCTGGGAGCACTGCAAGCCAAGTTCTTCTTACATTAAATTAAGTCTTGAGGTAGCACTGTAAATTCTGTCAGTGCAGACTTCCCTTCTATCTGTAATTAAATTATTACCCTTTTTGTTTTTGTTTTTGTTTTACTAACCTGAACACATAATAAGGCAGGTTTAGAATTTTCCTTGTGGTCTGCTTTTCTTTGATGCAGGTTTGTTTCTTTGTTTCTCTCTTTCCTTCTTACTTTTTCCCAGGTATTCGTCTCATCTTAAAATTACCTTTGTGTGTAGTATTCTCCACTCCATCTCTACCTTTCAAACGCCCCTAATTTTTATATAAAAGAGATTTAATACCTGGTTTCTGTCTATTCCCTGATGGCATCTGGCAACTTCATTGCTTAATAACATTTCTAGAACCACATTCCATTATCTTTCGTGGCCTCTGTAAATTTTCTTCAGATCTATATATCTGAAAGCATATTAAATTATTTTGCCCAGCACGTTATCTTTTGTATAACCATATTTTCACATCAGATGTTATCTGAATAAAGAGTTTTGGTGCTATAAAAATTTTAATACCACTGGACTATATAATTTTAATGTTCCTTCTAATTCCCTATAATTTATGATGCTTTCATTATTTCTTAACTTTCATTAATATATAATTAATTGCTTGTGGCATAAAATAAATACTTTAAAATTCAAGTCTAGATAAATATCAAAACAAAGACCAATTCCTTACAATCAACCTAAAATATTTATGTGTGGATTAATTCACTATAAATGTTGGCTTTCCTCATCTTCACCACTTTAGTCATAAAAGCAATTATGGGTTTTTCTTACTCTGGAAGAGTGTTTTATAATTTTGGCTTTATGATGAAAAATATATCTCAAACAAAACAATCTCTTTAATTTAATGTCTTAATTATAAATATGAAACTCATTTTAATTAGTCTATTGAGTCTTGGTAATGGCATCCATTGTTTACTTTGGTAATGTGAAAATTTAGATATTTTCTGAAAAACTCATGATATGTTAAAAATTTTAAGATATATTTGAACTTTAATGAAAAGACTACCTAAAATGAATGTATTAGTTTAGAAGGTCTTAATTTTTTTTCCTTTATTGAAGTATACTTTACATATCATGTGTTTACTCCATTTTAAGTGTACAATTAAATGATTTTCAGTGAATTTACCGAGGTGTACAGTTAATGACATAAATCAGTTTTAGAGGAATTCCTTAGAAGGTCTTAATTTTTGATCCTTATGTTAAACCCAGTTAAATTATACATATT
>CAUYRT010043630.1:0-25777 GCA_963574885.1 Lepilemur ruficaudatus | reverse complement strand
TAATTAATTCAATTCTATTTAATTGATTCTAATTCTCTTTATGTACATCACTTTACCTCACAGCATATGATTTTGACCTGTTTGGCAGAATGAGAACAGGGGAAGAGGAACTTAGGGACAGGTGTTTTTGTTATTTTTTTTTAAACAGGAGTCCAGATTACATTTTTTCCTCCAGCTTGACCTCACTGATTGATTGATTGATTGATTTATAGAAATGGGGTCTTTCTCTGTTACCCAGGCTGGAGTGTAGTAGTGTGATCATAGCTCACTGCAACCTCGAAGTCCTGGACTCAAGAGATCCTCCTGCCTCAGCCTCCTGAGTAGCTGGGACTACAGGCATACTGCCACATCTGGCTAATTTTTCTTGTTTTTTAAAAAGACAAGATCTTGCTTTCTTGGCCAGGCTCATCTCACACTCCTGAGCTTAAGTGATTCCCCCTCCCCCCTTGGCCTCCCTGGGATTACAGGTGCGAGCCACTGCACCTGGCCAAGGGGGCAGGAGTAAGTGCTAGAAGAGGGTCTTGGTGTGAGGCTGGATATCAGAGAAGGTGGAGTGTGAGTGAGTTTTGTCAAGGCTTTGTCACCCAGATAAGGTCTTGGGAAGAGTCTCAGGCCTCTTCCTTTAGGGGTGGGCCGGGCTGGGTGGAGGAAAAGAGGATGGGATCAGTATGTTTTGGAGTACAAAGAGGTCTTGGAGGGGCAGTATTCGGAGGTCCTGTTAGAAGGGAGAAAGCCTGGGAGGGGACAGAGCTGTCCTACAAGAGGGTAGAAGTGACCTAGAGAAAGAAGATGGCCGGGACCAGGAAACACTATAGGGTCAACTTCAATTATGAAGCTTCTTAGAACTGGGACTTTTTCTTATTTGCAGTTTTCATTTTCTGTTGATTTTTCAACAGTTGCTAAAGTGAAATTATCCCAAAGCAGCACAGAAAGACAAGTATTTATTTGGGATCAGGTGAATAGAAGCAAAATTGCCTTTCTATAAAGCAGTGGGCTATAGAGAGGGGAAAATTCAGATCAGAGCTTGACTGGTGGCCCTGAAAAGGAAAGCAGATAGGTCAAATCTTATTTTTGTTTGTTTTTCATGTAGGAGCTGATTTATATAAAAATTTCCACATTCAACTGTGTGGACAACTAGACAGTCTCAAGGAATTGCCAAAATATTAAAGGCAGGCTAAGATTTCAAGTGAATGCTACGTTTATATTTTCTGTATTGCTTAAATTTGCATTATTTATTTTTATAGTGAGAAAACTCAATAAAGCCAGTTTTTCTCCCTTTTTCTTAAACTTTTCATTTTAGATTAGTTTTGGATTTACAGAAAACATGCAAAGACAGTACATAATTCCCATATATTCCACACCCAGTTTTCCCTATTATTTACATCTTACATTAACATGATACATTTGTCATAATTAATGAACCAATATTAATGCATTATTATTAACTAAGGTATATGCTTTATTCAAATTTTCTTTAGGTGTTACCTAATGTCCTTTTTTTGTTCTAAGATTCAAACCAGAATATCACATTACATTTAGTTGGCATGTCTCTTTAGGCTTCTCTTGTCTTTTCCTTATTTTTGATAATCTTAATATTTTTGAGATGTACTCGTCCGGTATTTTATAGACCAGCGATCCTCAAGCTTTTTCACACCAGGGACCAGTTTCATGGAAGACTGTTTTTCCATGGGGGGTGCGTGGGGAGCTCAGGTGGTGATGCAGGCGACAGGGCGCAGCTGTATAGGAGAAGCTTCCCTGGCTCACGCCGCTCACCTCTTGCTGTGCCCCTCCCCTTTCCTAAGTTTCATGGAAGACAATTCTTCCATGGGGGGGGGGTGCCCTGCAGACCAATATTAGCTCTGCAGGTTGGAGACCATGGTTGTAGACTCTCCCTCCTTTGGGATTTGTCTGATGCTTTTCTCATGATTAGATTGGGGTTATGGGTTATTAGGAGGAAGACCACAGAGGGACCAGATCTTATTTATATTTGGCATCTGCTCAGACAGACACCCTCAACCTTAACGGGTCTATGGGGAAAGAGAAAGAGGCCAGGAACACTCTTCTCTGGCTTTCTCCTCCTTCCCTGCTGTTTACCACCATCTCTGTCTTATCTGCTAGCTCTCAACCCTCTTCATCCAAGAATTTCTATTTTCTTTCAGAATCTTACCCTCTTCTGCTTTGGTGTTTGTGCCTTCAGTGGCAAAAGCTATGGGAGTTCTTTGTTCTCCTTGCCCAGGAGTTGACTAGTGTTTCTGCCATCTCCTGCTGAATTTGCTTTCCCGTAGAAACACTGGTGAATACTGGAATAGTTCTATAGGTAACAATGGATGATGTGTCTTTCTTCAGGTGAGCTGAGAAACTAGCTATCCTTTCTTGCTTTACTTAGATAAGAAGATGTTTTATAAGGTCTAAACAAATTATGGCTATGTATAAATTTGGGACAAAACATATTATTGGGTTGGAGACTGATTGTATTACAGAGTGGCAACATAATTGCAATGGAAAATAGAAAGACATTAAAACCAGACAACTTGGGTGTGTATTGAGGCCCCACCAGGTATTCAGGTTACCTCTTTGAAAATCAATTTCTTCTATGGGATGAAGATTAAAAATACTTAATCTCATAAAATGAAGGACAGAAGGATGCTTCCCCAGTGTTATAAAGATGACCTGTTTTAAGCCCCCAGCTGACATCAAAATCAATAGTGGACCCCTGGAAACTTTAATATTGTAATCAGTTAAAAGACCAGGATAACTCTGCTTACCATTACTTTTAAACATTGTTTTGGAAATTTTGGCCTGTGCCAAAACCAAAAAAAAAAAAAAAAAAAAAAAAAAAATGCCAAAAAGAAAAAAAGAATGTGGGAAAAGAGCATCGTAAGAGTAACTAATGAAAAGAAGGCTGGACATGTGTAAAGCACAAACAGGCAGGAAGAGCCAAGACAATTTTTTGAAGAAGAATTTAGAGATATTTCTTCTGACTGAATGTTAGTGTGTTCTATAAAGTTTACACTCTAAGACAAGAGTTGGCAGATGGATCAGAGGTAGAGAAATGGGGATCCCTGAATCTGGTGTCTAGTTATTGGCTTATTGAGCACGTTGCTGTGCTAAGCACGGAAGTAAGTGCTTTCTGTACATTACCTGGTTTAATCCTTACAACAAGACTGCAAGATAGGCATTGTTAAGATAGACTTGCCCATGTGTCAAAATTGACATCAGAGTTCAGGTGTGCCTCAAAGCAAATTTTGCACAGAAGAACCGTGAAGAAATGGGTGATTTCGCCAGTAGTGCTGGGGAAAGTCTGAAAGAGGCAGTGGTCAAAAATCATAAGTACACATGTCATGCCATACCTATAATAAATTCCATATGCATTAAAAAAGAAAAAGAAGCCAAGGGTAAAAAGATCATGGCAGGGGTTGGAGGGCATAGTAACAGAAAATATAAGTAACTATTAATTGATATTAGACTGAAGAATTTTCTTAGCATAAAAGCCATAGAAACCATAAGATATTATAAATGATTGATATGTTTTGATTACATAAAATTTAAACATCTGTGCATCAAAACCCATTATAAACCAAACCTACAGGCAAACAACAGACTGGAAAAGCTAATGAAAATATTTATATAATTATACAAATGATTAATATCCTTTTTGTATAAAAAGGCCTCACAAATCAATACGAAAACCACAAATCTCCTAAGTAAAAATGGGCACAGGCTATACAAAAAGGAGAATTACCATAAATTTTAAAAATTGCTTAGTTACAATAACAAAAAAAATAACTAGACTAAAAAGTAGAAACAATTTTCACTATGAAATGAAAAAGTAGTTTATGAAAATGGTAAGATATGTTTGTGAATGATTAGAGGAATAGACACTGCCTTATGCTGCTGATTGGTCTTTTGCTGGGAAATCTATAGATTTTGCCCTTTTGGTGGATAAAGGATAGGCAAGTGCATGAAAAAAAGTCTATGCCTTTCCTTTAGCAATTCCATTTTCGTGAATTTCACTTAAGGAAATTAGCAGATATAAAATCAAGATTTTTGTACAATGAGATTATTGCAATGTTAGATATACTATGCAAACAAAAAAATAACTTATAAATATCAGGAAGTGCTTGAACAAATTTTGCCATGTAAATATGAAGACTATGATGCAACTATAAAATCATATTTATAAAGACTATTATATGGAAAAGTGATATGTTAAGGGAAAAGGCAAGATGTACTGTATATATGAAATAATTTCAATCTTATTTAAAACACTGTGTACATGAGACTGTATTGAAAGGGAACAACACACAAAATATTAATTTGTCTCTGGTGGCATTATGATGAATTTTCATTTTCTGTGTTTTGCATATTTTGTACAATGAATGTGCATTGCTTTTATGACTATGCAGAGTTATTAAATTTACTTTTAGAAGTTGTGAAAATTAAATTAGAAAATGTGGCTGAGAAACCAAGAATAAGGTTAAGGTTTTAGAAATGTTAATTTCCTTCTATTTTCATTTATTGGAACCTCAAATAGGAACTTGAAGTTTCAGCTTTCATTCTTTATGACTTGATAGTGAATTTTTTAAAGCTGGCAAGATAAAATAATTTTTTGTGGTGGCAATTTGAATAGCCTTTGATAGAGTTGAATGAACTCTATGCAAACATAGTTAGAGTTGACTGCAAAGTAGGATGTTCCTTTCTTTACATTCTGTATATTTAGATTTCAATACCAGTTGGAATAATTTGCATCTTGCACATATTATTGTACCCTAATAGGAAATCAGCTAAACACATTTTTTTCCCTGATGGAATATAGTCAGCATTTTGTAAAAACAGAGTCAGCTTTAATCTTCATTTTGGAGTTCTTCTACTCAGAGTGGGTCCCTAGTTTTCTCTTTTGAGGTCGTAATAATATTATAGGATCCATGTCATGTCATCTCTTGCATAATAAGGCTTTTGGCTTTTACATGCCTTTGTATTCTGGCCTTTGGTAAACAATATTTACAGTAATGAAGTTTGAGAGAAAATGGATTTCTCATAATAGCTGTGAAAGAAAATGATATGGGAAAATGTTTTCCTGTGCCAGCATTTTTACACAGAGGAAATTTTTTTTTTGCCATTATCTTTATTATAACTGTTACAATTGCATCTCATGGGCTTATTTATTTCAAGCTCAGGATTATACTTTTTTGTGTATCTGGCATAGTTCCATGTTTAAAAATTCTATTCAGACTATTGATGTCATTGATTTGGTGTGCATGCTTTTCTTTGGTCTGTAGTTATCTAAGCATTTCCTGCAGATATCTTGTTTTCACTAGAATCCATCGTATTTTTTCTATCTTATTTGGTGTCCCCTTTTAAGATAACTTCCTATGTTTTTAAGTCCATTAGTAATGTACATTTGTAAGTCACTGTCATGGTAAATACGTGAAATTCTTTCATGTTTGCTAAATGTTTATTTCTTTGTTTTTTTTTTTTTGTAGGGAGACTTTGGATCCTATTATTCACAAAGCTCGAGAAAGGTAATGACAATTAACACTAAACTCAACAAATACATTATGTTCTGTGAAGAAGTTTCCTTTCTTTGTTGTAATTATTAATATAAACATGGACTCAAATGAATTATTTACATGAGATGGTACTTTTAATCCCGTTTATTATTATTACTTAATTACAGAATAATTTGAAAAAGATTTTATAGTTTTGCTTAGTGGGGCCTCGTGGTCACCTGGAAATGTGCTCATGGTGGGATGAGAACTTGGGGCTGTTAGCTGTGTTCCACATCTGCTCCTCTTCCGTGCAGTTTGAGGCTTGATTTTGTGGCATGTACAGAGTACATGAGTCCCCTGGAGACTGATACAGCATCACTGTTTCCACTAATAATGCCATGAAAACCAAAAGTCTACTTGGGAGTCTAATGATCGGATGTTTGCTTCTAGATCCGGACTTAGAACAAGGAGAGCCAGTTTGATGGTTTTCATAGTGAAAGACCTTTAGCTGTGATAACCTGATATGTCTGGCTAGCCTTGAAGGGTGCTCTGCTCAGTGCGCAGTGCAGGCCACCTTTCCCATATAGGGTGGTGGGTAAATGCTGCATCTCTCTCCCTTTCAGCTTCCCATCTTCCTGGAGTGCTCACTATTCATGTTTCCGCATGCTCATAGCATCCACTGGTCCTTCTGCTTTTAGTATCTCTTCTTTCCAACCAGCAGGATCAGGAAGGATTAGGACAGACTGCATTCGAATGTCAGTTCTACCTGCTTCATTTTCCTGATTTGAGAATAGATTAATAATAGTATCTGTCTCATAAATTTGTTGTGGAAATTTATTGAGATAAAATATTTAGCCCTGTGCCATAAGTGCTCAATAAATATCAATATAATTCATATTATTATAGTTAGTGTTTTTATTAAGGTGACTTCTGCATTTATATGTGTATATGAGGTTGGACTGTGTGAAATTGCCATTTGGTGGGTCAAAAATAGTCCAACACCAGTTATTTCCTATGGTGACACCAATTATTAATTGACTCATATTTCCTATCTGTGGACTTTTAATTATTTTGCTTCTATAATATATTCACTACCCAATCCTTTGATACATAGATACACTTGAATTATCTTCCTAAAATGATATTTTTTGGTCAGTGAAAGGACAGGGTAATGCTGATTTTTTTTTTTTTTTTAATTAACTACTCCTAAAAATGCTAATGTAGTCTATTAAGATTTTTACGTTGGTTCGGTAGACTCACCATGTCACCAGCAGGGTTCCAGCCCAGCAGGATGTTGTGATGTTGCTGGTCAGGATTATTTGTGTCAGTAGTAATAAGCTAAAATCAGATTTATCTGGGTACACGCAATTTCATGTTACCCATGTGTAATATGTTCTCTCTTTCAAAATATTTTTGCATTTTTAGTGTATTTTCTTTCTCAGTAATTTTAAGGGGCAGAAGTACAACTGTCTTTATCTTTTAAAGATAACAAATGGAATCATATGTTAAATAATTGGACCAGAAGTATAGGTCTAACTAGTGACTACCTAGAGAGTTGAATGAAGATCTTCATAATTTCAAAGCTAAGATAGGCTTTTATAGGTCTCATCTGAAACTCATTTGATATAATTGGATACGTAAAAATCTGAAGTGGTTGTTTGAAATAATGGCACAATCAAAACAGAAATAGGTATCTCCCAGCTCCCCTCATTCTAAGATTTCCAGGATTCTATGGTTGCTCAAAAGCATTGTCTGTGCTTTAGAATTTTAGATGTAGTATAGTTAATAATTAATATAATTTTTAGAATGAAAGGAACATGAATTTCACCGATGCTCTGATGAAGAACAAATATAGGCTGTTATATCTCGGTTGTAATATTTTAGTTTATCTTAAACTATTTATGAGTGTGAAACACCTATTCATGTATGAATTTAGGACTCTCTTGTTCTGTTCTACTCACATATTTGTGCACAGTCCAACCTCATTTATATCCTTCAGCCTTTTAAACAGCTTCTGAAATGAATGTGTGGTTGTGTGTGAGAGATCGCTACCTCCTGTAGCAATGTTTTATATGCGGGTTAAATGGTGTCTTTACTGAAGTACTCATGTCTTACTGACTCGTACTCATGTGCCAGAAGACAAAAGCAGCTATTGGGAATGCCAGGCTGAAATGATTTCTTTCGAGGCTCCTACTACACCAGGAATTCAGTTAGGTGGGTGATTAAAACTGAGACTGGGGCCAAAAGAGGTTGGGAGTTGATACTTTCTATGCCCAACGTGAAGGGTTTCTTCAGCTTTCCATTTTTGGAATCTTGGGAGCATCTCTTCTGGCCTCTAACCCATCTGGGTAGAAACTCCACTGCCTCGGTGCCTTGGAGCCCTAACTGTCCTGTCAGCTCAGTTCCTCTTGCTTCTTCCTAGTCCTAGTTTCAAAGAATGCACAGGCCGCAAGTGAGAGCTCTGCACTCCGCCGAGGCTGCTTGCTGCTTGGCACCCACTCGGCCCCTGCAGCTCTTGCCACTTAATGGTCTAACCCACTTTGCCAGCGAAGTGGTGTGTGGGGCCTCAGTGGGTGACACAGAATCATTTTTTGGAATCTCTGTTATTGAATCCCCTCATTCGGCTGAAATATCCAAGTCCTCCTGGGATCAGAGAATGAGGAGATAGGAGTTCACGATGTACAGGCTGAAGGAGAAGGTTGGATGAATTCTGAGTTTCATAAGAAGAGTGTCAATAAAAATGAAAGGAAAACCATTTATTCTGAGTGGTACGTAATTCTTTCCCCATTCTCCCCCAGCCCCCATCACTGCTTTGATTATGTGTTTCGGGGGAATGCGAATCAAATGGCAACGTTTAAGAAACCGAGGTCACTTTATCCGTCTCATACGCCAAAGACTTGCTTAGGCAAGCCTTTGATTTAGACCTCTGTAAATGTGGCCTGACATCTGCAGATAGGTGTGCTGTCGGGATGCGAGATATACTTGATAGAACGGATGAAGGAGAGCGTGAGCCTCTCTGATAGAATTCTTTTGTCTTCGAGCTGTGGGATATGAGTCATCAGCAACAATGCCGCATCGTGTCAGGCAATCCGAGCCCTGATGACACAATTCTAAGAACTGTCAGAATTGAATCATGCTCAGTTTAAGGGTATGGGTTACAACGAGGCTGACTAAAAATGCGTGGGTGATTTTGGTCGCTTGAGAAAGTTTGTTTTCATTCTACATTCAGAACAAATCAGAGCTGCCACAGTGCCAGAGTGAGGCTGCCCGAAGGGCTTTATGTGGAGAGACTGATTTATGTCAGGTTCAGAAGTGAAGAGCGCTCCGGTTGCATGCATCCTTCGTCATTTTGCTTACCCTCAGGACTGATCCCGTGGCGCAGGTGCGTCCTTCCTCTGCTGATTCAAGTGGAATCTTCTTGAAGGTGTGTGGTCAGTAGGAGGAAAAGACTCCCATTTTCATTTTGTAACATCAGTCCCTAAACACCTTCCTGTGATGTTCAAGGAAGACATATTTGCACTGATTTCTGTTTTAAAGAGAAGAGCGTTATTGTAGGCCCTTTAACAGATGTGTTAGGAACACAAATATGCACATGCGGAAGATTAAAAAATTAACACCACTTCATCAGAATAGTTATAAAAGTATACAATTTACACATATAGAAATCATCTTATAAGTGACAACTCTTTAGTTAACTAACTTATCACACGCAAGTAGGTGACGCCAACTCAGAACCCACCGGTTTAGAATTCTGGCTCAGCAGACCGAAAGATCCATAACCACAAACTATTAATCATATGTTCTCACAAAATGATAGAGTGATCCTTCTGCACCTGAAAAAAATCTAATTTTTCAGTTGCCCCTTTTTTTTCTGGAACCATCCTAAGATGTTAAAGATTTCAGAAATGAAATCTGATATCACATTATTTTCTTGTAGACATTTGATGCTGTTTTCTGTCTCCCTGTAGATGGAAGAATAATCAATTTTACTTTTTTTTGTTTAGGTTTGTTATGCTTTGTTCAAGTCTGTGGTGAGGATATTATATTTTCCCTGGAAAAGGATTCTAAAATGTGATGGCCATACTTTACTAGTTTGGGTTGGTTATTAGATTCAACATTTTGGCAGTTAGTAAAAGTTTCATTTGTAAAAATAAAATATTTAGAGACCAACCATGAAAATTGTACTCTGTAAAGGAATCTTTCTCCAAAAGTAGTCCATCCTTGCTTTTCTTTGATACTAATGGATAGAGTATATTTTCATACATAATATGTATTTAATATCTTTTGTAAATTCTCTATACATGTCTTTGGGTATTATTTTATTAGAGTATCAGTATTTTTTGTTAACTTACACGAATTTTTAATATATTAATACTCTTAATCCTTTGGCTATTGTTTTGGTGGCAAATATTCTTCTAGATTGCTTTTGTCTTTTCATTCTTTTTATATTATAATTAACCCTTGAAATTCAATTAAAAAATTTATTAAGCAATTGTTTTCAGCTGTGCTGGAATTGTTTTCAAATATGTAAATTTTTAGAAAAAATGTTTGGGCACAATTTAGGATTATATTTTTGGTAAGGTGGTAAATATGTCTGAAAAGAAAGGCTGAAGTCAAGTTGGGGGCTTTGAATTCTAAGCTAAGAGACCAATCTAGTATACATGCATTTCCTATTAAATTGGATGCAATTATGGATCATGGTATGGTAAGGTATCCATGAATGCTAATCTCTTTGAAGCAGTGTGGTAGATTCCAAGCTACCTGTATTCTGTCATTATTGTCTCACTTTTTTTTTAAAACTCTCATAGAAGTCCCTTTGTTGTAGACCTTTTGCTGGGTTTATCCTTCCCACATCTAAAAGGCTTAATATGTGAACACTGCATAACTGAGTCCCTAGAATTCAAATAGTACCCTGGAATTCTAAGGTAAATTCTTGCTCTACAATCCTCATCTTTATGATGAAAAGAGTGGTCCTAATTTGGATAATGCAGTGGCTCCTACTCATAGCCACCTCCATCCAGAGGGCAGTGTAGCTTAGTGGTTCAGACTGAGAACTCTGCAGTGATCTATCTTGGCTGGAGTCCAGCTGACTCATAAGGAATTGTGAAGAAGTTGCTTGACCACTTTATTCCTCCATTTTTTCCTTTCTAAAGGGGAATAATAACAGGTGCCTATCTCATAGGGTTGTTAAGAGAATTAAATGAGAATGCACCCTTTTCAAAAAGGTTCCTGGCACATATATGTCTGATAAATTTTTAACGATCACTGCCATTACTATACAGACACCCCTTTCCTTTTCTTTACTTTTCCTCCATTAAAGGTATTTTAAGCCCATTTTCCAGGTAGCAGTTTTGAGGGGTTGGTGCTAAAACCCAGAAAACTATGAGGACTTACCATTTAAATATAAGAATGAAGCACTAGACAAGAACCTGGTGGTGGAGCTGGGAAAAGATGCTTTAAAACTCAGTTTTAAAGTCAGACAGTCAAAGTTTCTTCCCGTGCCTGGCTCCCTGGCTCACACGTCACACACCCCACATCCATTTGAAATATTCTAAAAGTGGATCAAAAATAGGGCAACAGGGTTTAAGAATGTTAATCTCATTTTGGTCTTTAATCATACATGTTTATCTAATGTGTATACTGGTACTAAATATATGAAATCTGGATATTACTATATGTGATATGCATGTTTGTATACAGACACATAAACACACATGTAAGTTAGAGATGTAGAAAGTCTCTGGAATTCCAGATCCCTGCTGAGCCTTTGGTAGGTGTTACTCTGCTAATTCATCCCAGGAGGAGGAGGTTCAATGTGATAAATGCTGTGTCCTCTAAGCTACAGTGATGGGCTTCTTTCTTGATACAACATATAATGCGTATCACCCACTGCTTAGACTGTAACTCCCAACTCAAGAGGTTACTGTAATAAACCATGGGCCATGAATATATATAACAATATATGAAAGAATGTATATATTCTTTTTTGGGTTCACAAAGGAGAAAAAGACTTTCTAATGTAGTCAATTGTGATTTGCATTTTGAGCCTTTGACCACTCTGCTGATTCATAATTACTTCAAATGGTGTGGTTAAAAAAAAAAAAAAAAAGAACTGACATTTATTGAGTGACCATTATGCGCTACATGTTGTTATCTCACTTGATTCTCCACTGACTCTGTGTAACTGGTTTGATTATGCCCAGTTTACTGATGGGGGAACAGAGGCTCGAAGTAGTTGGTAAAAAGCAGAGCTCTGTTTGAACCCAGATCCCATTGATTTTTCCAAATCATGCCCTATCCAAGGCCATGCGGCCTGCTGAGACATCAGGAGAAGGGAAACCAGAAAAATTGGTCACGGTTTTCCAGGTGTGACATTTGAAATACTGGCTGTGGCTAGACACTCCTAAGGGAAGTCAGCTGGTGACTGCTACTGATAAGAGCTGCGTGGGGCAGGTTTTTCCTTTAGCTGTTAAGCCCCTCCTCTTTCTAACCAGTCTCTGGTTTCGGGGTACAGCCTTGATCTTTGCTACTCACCTGGGCTCCCTGACTTCGACCCTGCCTCCTACGTCCCACCGTAGTTTTGTATTTGCTAGATTTGCATTGTAACTAGTAAAGCCATATTGGTGACAGTTATTTACTTCACTTATTTATTTCAACTATGATCCAGTGTTTTGAATATCCAGCTATGATTTGAGGCATGTATAACCTTCTGAGAAAGAGTCAGCAATTAAAATGTCAGTCTTGTCAGGATTCCTGAATGCCATGGTGATAGGTACTTGGAAATGATATAGATAGAACATATGCTAAAACCTTCTGGCATGTAAATATATTGCTCTTTAACAGAGAGTTTCCAGGATTCAATAGGCAGCCTTTTGCAATGATTTAGGTATTCTGGGCTGGATTCAGCCTCTCTCAGTAATTTTTTTTTTTTTTTTGTATTAGGAAGGGAGGCAGTGTGTGGCATAAGGTAAAGTCAATGAGGTTGAAAATCAAACTCATGCAGACTCAAATTTTCGCCCCATCTTGTACTCTCTGAGTATCCCTGGGCAAGTCACTTTACCTCTTTGAGCTCTGGTTATCCATCTGTAAAACACAGGTGATACCCACCTGGGGAGTTGTTAATAACACCCAGTATGATGCATAGCACAGAGCATCATTGAGCAAATATGAGTTTTCTGCACCTTGACCTGGAAGGTAATTTCTTTTCTAAGTTCTTGTCTTCTCTGAATGCATGTATGTAGAGAGAAAAACTGATTAAATAAGACTTTTCTCACATAGAGACTATATTTTTCTTTGCAGTCCTATATCTGTTCCAATTCAAATAAAGGTTTAAGCCCTCTCATTTCCTTGATACCTCTGCGTGAGCTAAGACTTGAACTCAGTATGCAACAGCTTGTTGGGTGTATTCCATACATCTGTTATGTGCAAGTGTTCTTCCTGCCGGATCTGGGGAGCGGTGAGTCACATTTTGCTAGTAGAGTTGGCTATTGATGATTCCAGCACAACATTTCTCATGACGTAGGGGATGCTTTTGAAACTGTGCAGGAAGCTGAAATGAGTAATGTGGCCAGCCAAGGCTTACAGCCACGGAAGAAAACGTTTCTTGGCTGAGTAGGGACTGAGTTCCATCTCAGGTTCCTCTTCTCTCTTCTGTGAGTTCTGCATTCCCTGATAAAGACTGGCCTTCCCCACCTGCTTACCTGATTAAGTAAAGTCAACAGTTTCTGCCAATGTTGTTAAACATGCTCAAACAAAGGTTAACAGTTCCTAAGTACAAGCAGAGCAAGGTTTTTTTTTTTTTTACTGTAATCAGCTGTTAGACATACTTACCAGTGTCTAAAGTTGATAACTGTTCTTTCACTTTTTGTTCAACACCTATACTAGTGCCTTTTATATACAAGTCATATTTTTAATGACAAAGTAAATATTTTAATCACCAAATGAGGGAAGACTTTTCTACGACAGAAATGTATGTTTTAGAAAGGATTCAGTGTATTTTTTCTAAATCATCTCATGAAACCAATTAATTTGGTTAGTGAAAAGCTTTTGAAGTATTCTTAGTGTTGTACTGTTATCAGTGTTTCAAAAGAAAATGTTCTCCAACACAATTTATAATTGTGTTTATCCTTGTTCTCATTCAGCCATCAAAAATCTAAGACATGGATCATTTCTTAAAATCAGAAAATACAGAGAACTGACGGCTGACTGACTTTCTTTCATTTTTATGTTTCTTTTCTAATTGTCAATATTGGTGCCCATCAACCACTAACACCAAATTTTCTGCTGGTTTAAAATCTAATGATAAAGCTACTTTTTTTCCTAAGCACTTTTTTATAGACAGAAATAAACTGAAATTGGTCACTGTAGAGCAGTGGTCCCCAACCTTTTTGACACTGGGAACCAGCTTCATGGAAGACAGTTTTTCCACAGACGGGGGGGTGAGGGGTGGTTGGGGTTGAGGGGTGGTAGGAGGGCTCCTGCCTCAGCTCCACCTCAGATCATCAGACGTTGGATTTTCATGGGGAGAGCAACCTGGATTCCTCGCGGGCACAGTTTGCAACCAGTTCGTGCTCCCATGAGGGTCTGATGTTGCTGTTGATCTGAAGGGGGTGGGGCTTGGGTGGTCATGCAAGCCATGGGGAGCGGCTGTGGATGCAGGTGGGGCTTCGCCTGCCTTCTGTTTTGTAGCTGGGTTCTCGGCGGTCCGTGGCCCGTGGGTTGGGGACCGCAGCTTTAGAGTAATAGTTTGAAGCTCTGGAGATAATCAGTATCAATATGACAAGGAACTGCTGGGTAGAGTCAGAAAGAGTATTTTAGAAGTTTATATATGCTTTCTGCTACTCTACTTGACATGATTGATTTTTTGGATCCTCATTATGAAATGAGCAGAAAAGCTCTTCATAATACAACTTCATAGGTAAAGACACTGAAGCCCAGATTACATGACTTGCACAAAATCACAGCCTACCTGTGAATATAGCCCTGCTTTGGTCCAGTGCTTTTGCCATTACCCCATTATCTGACTCATTTAAGAGACCACATACCCCCATTCTCATGGTTTTCTTGTAAGAAGCAGGCAAACTCTGTTCTTTGGTGGCTTGAACATTGAGCATCGATGCATAAAGAAACTAAGACCAGTCCATGCATGCATGTGAATCCTTCTATGTATGTCTTTCATTTCTGTGACAGCGTTTGAGTCTGTGGACTCATCATACCTAGCAATGTGTGCTGTGTATGGATTTCCTGTGGGACCTAGATGGAGACCGACTGAAAGCTGGTCTGTGCCTAGCAGTTGTTCTGATGCCAGTTATGTTCACTGATCGTGTGCACCAGGCTCAAGCTTTTAAGATGAGGCTCTATGGCAATGAATTAGGGATGTTTTAGGGGCTTGTCCGGTGCTGTGATCAGCCACATACAAGGATGGTTGGAAGACACTAAAAGATTAAGCTATAATAATGTGTTTACTGGAAATTGGAGACAGCAAAACTTGAATCTTGTTCTGTTATTTAGTAGCAATCTGGGGAACAGCATAGAGAGTGGCCTATGAATACTGCCGCTTTCTACAGAGAAGGTCCACTTTCTACCTTCTAACTCTTGAACTTAGTGATTTAACTTTGTGGAGATTAAGTTGTCTCAGTGATAAGGCATACTTCATATGAGTGTTGGAGCCTTTCTTTCTCATATGGGGGTTGTCTGCTTGGAGCGTAGGTGGTGGCCACTTTATTGGAAATGGTATAGAGGGGCTCAAAGCATTAGAGAACTTCCTTCTAGATCTCTGGTTCTAGAAACCCCAAAGGCATTTTTCTATCTTCCTTTTTTTCTTTAGCAAATTTAGGTAACCTCGAAAAAATATACTGAGTAGTTAGCTTCTATTTCCACAGCTCTGGCATGGAAATTTCTTACAGGCTAGAACTGCTGCTTAGATTGGTTGCTATGCAACCGGGAGAGGAGTTCACAAGCTTTGTCACAAGCCAGCAATCAAATGAGAGGCAATATTTTCTTTCGATTATATTTTTTGTTTGTTTGTTAGCTCTTGTGTTTGGTATTGTGTGTTTGTATCCTTTGGGGAGTTTTTATCTATAGAAATGCCTTTTCCAAAGAAACTTTATTTTATTTGTTGAAGGCATTTTTGTTTGATCTTGCTACATAAAAAGGTGAACCTCACCTCAAAGGCAGTAGGCATTGAAATTAGACCTTGAAGCTGATAAAATAGTTGTTACAAAAACATGATGGCGTCGGATACTGCTTTAGCTACTGTCTTATTAAGAAAAAATACACGTAGCTTTGCATTCTTCCTACTACTTTTTATTTACTGTACACTGTCTGACATAAATCAGTGTCTCTGAACCCACAGTATTCAGCTCTCCTGTCCTTGAAATTCATCTCTGAATAGAGGATCATTTAAACCTTTGTAGTGAGGATTTGTTCTGACTGAATTCTTTGGAACCATCTTTTATGTAAATCCTTCTTCCTCTTTATAGATTTTGCCTTTCCAATACTAATGAACCAACTTTTAAACAAATGCTTGAATAAATGCTTGTAACCAATGTTTATATTTTAATTATCTATTTTCAGTTCTGCATGGACGTTTATTGAGTAAGGCTGAGGGGTGTCCCTCAGAACTGTTCACTGTTCCTACAGGTAGAGAAGTAAAGATGAAGACACTAAAATGTTATGGATCTTGTCCAGGGCCCCAAAGGAGGAAAAGATGGATTGCAGAAACTACGTATCAGTGAGCTTGATATTGATATCTGGCAAAGTTACAATCTGAGTTCTTGAACTAATAGCTTGTGATGACTAAGAGGTAGTGATAATTAGGAGCCAACATGATTTTGCTAAGAAAATGCATATGAAATTAAATCTGTTTTCTTCCTGATGGTTTCACTATGCCGGTGGTTCATATAATGCTGTAGCCACGGGGTATGGATTTTGGTAACACATTTGATGAAATGTCTTTTGATAATCAACATTTCATTATTGCAGTCCTTAACTTTAATGTTTTAGAAATAGCACTTAACACTGTTTTCCTGCAAATGGCTCTCTGTGTAAATTATTTGAAAAAATGAAACAGAACATTAAAACTGATATAAATGTTTTTGAAATTCAGGGATATAATATTTGTGTATAAGCTTTGCAATTGGCATTCACTCTCCTAATTTGATCTACTATAGGAAAATCTTTTTTGCTTTTTACCCTTTGAAGTCAATAGTTAGCATTTTATTGCATGAGACCCATTCACATTTAAGAGACCCGTTCACACAAAGTGAGATGCAAAACATTCAGGATGAGCTGTCTTTTCCGTTTGTGCCCTCCCAGAGCAAGTGGGCTTCCAGTTAGGGCTGCCATCCCTGCTGGGGGTTTGCATGTGATATGTCAGTGCACCAATGACTGCTGGAAAAAGGCCTGATACCTTGTCATGGTTTCCAAACTACTTTTGAGTTCTTTGTAGAAAAGTGGAGAGTGAACTATTTTAAATCAAACCATAAAACAGTAGTCAGGAAGGCTTATTTCTTTAGTTTCTTCAATCCACAAGCATTTGCTGAGTAGGGCCATTCATTGGTTTGAAGACAAATGGGGCAGATACATTCTGACCTCATTTGTTTTTTTTTTTTAGACCCTTTTGGCAGACTGGTGAAACCTATGAATACCTTCTTTTTTAGAGGAAAAATTTAAATGTGTGAAATGAAATATAAGAAAAATATATTGAAATAGTTATTGAAAGATTGAAAAGTGATAAAGTAATATATTTGCTAGTGCTACATTCAATGTAATAAGATCTAACAGAGGGTCTAGTATCAGCTGTATTTGAAATCATGATGAATTTAAGCCATATTAGGAGGTACCTGCCTAAATGTTATGCTGTAGGAAAGTATCTGTTATTTCTACTGGTGACAGTATCACAGGTTTTGCTAATGCTAGTATGGCTTGCATCATGCCTATATTTGTAATGGAAGGAAATACTAGATTTCAGTGAGACACTTGTGAAATAAAGATATATTTTTCTTCACCTACATTCTATCTGCAGACCATTTGGGGGGGCCATAAATCCCAATTTAAGAACTCCTGATTACATGTTCCCTACTGACACAAAAAGTAAAATGTAATATTAATATAAGGTTATGATGTATTCTTTTCAAACAGTAAGCTCTCTGGGATTAGAATTCTGGGGGAGGGTATTTCAATTGATATATATATATAGCTCACACTATAGGAAGCATGCATATTAGCAGAGAAGAGTGAGTTTCAAACGTGTATATTTTCTGTGTGGCCTACTTATCAATAGAATAGGATGGTAAATCTTTGCAGAAGATTGCCAGAGGACTGGGCCCACTGCCAGACTTCCATTATATTGTTGAGGGAGGATTAAAAAAAAAAAAAAATGAAGTCATAGTTTAAGCAGTGAAATTTCATCTAAATAGCCTGTTTCCCAGGGAAATATTCTGCCTAAATAAAAACACTAATTTCATGGATATGTCTGAGATGAGTTAATACATATACAACACTTAGAGTCATGCCTGACACGTAGTGAGCCCTATATTAGTGCTATTTTATTATTACTAAGTTTCACAAAAATAAACTATCCATCTTTAAAGGAAGATTTTATGCATATGCAAGGATATGCACACACGCACAGTCTTTTCCATCGCACAGATGACTGCATGCTGTATGCAGTGTGCTTCACCCTGAGCATATCAATAAATGTTTAAGATTATTTCGTATAGAGTTGCCTTATTTCTATTTTAAATAAACTTTTTATTTTAGAATAAGTTTAGCCTTACTAAAAAGTGGCAGAGATAATACAGAGTTCCCATGAGCTCCATCCATGCCCTTTTCCCTACTGTGAACATGTTATATTACCGTGGTACTTTTGTCAAAATTAAGGAACCAACATTGGTACATTGCTATTAACTAAACTCCCCACATATTCAGATTTCATTGATTTTTCCCTAGTGTCCTTTTTTTGTTTTGTTCCAAGATCCTACCCACTACCCATCTTACATGTCTCCTATAGCCTCCTCTAGTCTGTGATAGTGTCTCAGTTTTTCCTTGTTGTCGATGACCTTGACAGTTTTGAGTAATGGTGGTTAGCTATTTTGTAGAATGCCCCTCAATTTGAGTTTGTCGGAAGTTTTTCTCATGGCGCAGTGGGTTTATGGGCTTTTGGGAGCTTGACCACAGAGGTGAAGTGCAATTCTCATCACGAACATCCAGAGTATCTGCCATCAACATGACTTAATCACCGACGATGCTACCTTTGATCACCTGAACAAGGTAAAGTTTGGCAGGTTTTGCACTATGAAGTCATTTTTTTCTCCCTTTCCATACTCTGCTTTTTGGAAACAAGTCATTAAGTACAGCCCGTACACAAGGGGTGGGGAGTTAAGTTCTACTACCTTGAGAGGGGGATATCGTGTATTTGTGTGCAATGTCTTTGTAATAGTCCATCGGACTTTACATGACATGTAAAACTCTGTTTTTTACTTCTGTTAGTTCTCCCCAGAATAAAAATCAGATCTCGTGTTCCAAAAGAAGCCTCCCAAAACCTAACTTCTCCCCCCATACATATTTCTTATTTTGGCACACTTCTCTCTAACTGCCCTGAGACCTCTTTTTGTCTGGTTTTAAGTAATTTCCTAGATTTTTGTCATATTTTGTGCAGATAGCTGATTTCAAAATAAAGTGTGCTACTTTCCTGGCTTTGCTATTCATACTGGCTTTGATATTCACAGATGATAATTGCTGTGTCACTTGCTGATAGCAAATTATTTGCTCCAGATAACCAAGTAAGCAGTCTTTCATAGAGCCACATTTTTAAAATTACTAATATCTAGGGATACTGCTGTCTTATCAAGGGTTACAGATAATTTTGTAACATAAAATTTCAATATGTACTCACATAGTTGGAGGCTCTTTATTCAATTAACAGGTTATTTATTTTCTGCTATGTTCTGGCCATGATTTGTTGGTAAGATAAATCAGGTGCTTGTAGTTCATATTTCTAGTGGGAGACACAGAGAACAAACACATTAAAAATTAATTTCGAGAGGGTGGCACGTGCTTTGAAGAAAATAACCAGGGTAAAGTGCTAGGGAATTACTTGGTCATGATGGCTGTTTAGGGGCTGCTCTAGGTTTTGTGACCTGGGAAGTCCTCAGGAGATGACAGTTGAACCAGAGCCTGAGTATGCAGGCACATCAGACCTAGGAAAACCCAGGAGGGAGCATGCCAACAAAATCTGGGGTTGGGAGTAGGCTTGGCAGATGCCAGGAATAAAGAGAAGGCCGGAGTGAGGACTGAGAAGTAGAGAAAGGCTTACAGAGGAAGGCAGGGCCTGGTCCATGGAGGGCTTTACAAGCAGAGTTGAATTTTATGGGATGTCTCTGGATGGTTTTAAGCAGAAGAGTGACATGATTTGATGTGTATGTTTCAAAAGAACCTTCTTGCTACTGTTTGGAAAATGGGTTATGGGAAGAGAAGAGAAGTGAGAATACCAGTTAAGTGACCATTGTGAGAATTCATGTGCGAGATGGATGATGGCTTGGACCAGGAGAGTAACAGTGAGATGGACCCAGGTGGACACACTTGGGTATATTTTGGGGTTAGAACTGTTAGAATTTATAGATGAATTAGATTAAATTATTGCAGCAGAAAAGAATCAGTAGGAAAGCTATTTCTAATGCTAGAACTATTTGGCATAAGAAAAGTATTATCAGTATGATATTTTTAATTAATGCTTTAAAAGAAGAATGGATCATATATCCACATTAACACATTAGGAGTAAGTTAGGGCGTCACATCCACTATAACTTAATTCATGTATCTAGTAACAGAAGGGAAACCTTGCTTACCAAGTTAATGAGCTCTTAATTTTTATTACCTAATAAGTCTGACACAACTACCGCACACAACATTAAGAAATTGTCTTTAGGGGTTAGTAACAAACTGGGGAATTAGTCATCCGATTTATTTGATCACTAATCCTCAGGAAATTCTCATTTTAGTAATAATATTTCTGACATAACGGTCACTGTGAATTGCTTTCATATCATAATGATTTTAATATTTAGCAAAGCAGAACAAGTTTCAACTATATATTGAAGTTTAATTTTGAAATCACTCAGAAAACTGAGTAGCTGTTAGTTTTGTAGCTGTTAGTTTCATGCATTTTGCATGATAAAGGGTTTTACAAAGATTTCCTTGGAATGATTAACTAAATAGAGTCACAATTTTGACATTTTGAGTTACATCAAACACAGCAGTTCACTTTATGAGGACTTGGAGTTTAATATTATACCAATTGGTTTATTTTAAATTTCCAAGGTAATCTTTTCTGTATATGGAAACATTGTTGTTAATGTAACAGAAAAACCTCATTAGTCAGACTCGATTTAATATTTTTAGATAAAGTGAGCAAGATAGGTACAATTTATTTTTATATTCTAGAAATAAAGATTTGCTAAGGAACTGATGAGGTAAGAGAAGGCAAATATTTGCTTCTTTAATAAACTTTTAAAAAATATTGCGTAAGTAGATGGATATCACCAAAGTTAAAGAGATGTTGTTGATATCCTCTTTATATTTCTTTTCTATTCATTAGGGCAGGTGTAGTTGTATTTTAATTTGGTAAGATTTAGTTAACTTAGGTTATACTACAATGTACCAGATGTTTCTGCATGACTGAGTTTTGCTTTGTTTTTAAAGAAATAAGATGCTGTAAGTTGAAATGGGTTTACCTATCCAAACCTGGATTAGTTTCAAACAAAGAATTCTGCCCAAATTTATTATTAGGAATGTAATTACCTCTATGTGTTGAATATTCTTTAGTATCATCTTACTGAAAATATTGGAAGTATTCTAGTGAGTGAAGTTCAGAAACAGGAACCAAGCTTCATGAACCACTTTAATATATACACTTTAAGAATTATGAAAATCAAAAAGAAATATGTAAAATTGCTCCCATCCCTATGAAGAAAGAATGTTTTGGTACGTGGTTTTAAACTAACCGTGTGTGTGTTGGTGTTTGGAAGACTGTGTTGGTGTTTGGAAGACTGTTTCATCACATTATTCTTAAGAAAAGATTGTGGTTTCTGTAGCTCGAGAAGATTCTATTCTCAAAGCAACACAGAGTAACCTAACCAAACCAAACCAAAAGTTGTCACTATCAATCATGTTGCTCCTTTGGTTACATTTGCTTGAACAAACAAGAAAGCTCTAGAGTAATTCCATGGAATTTTGCATTTGAGCAGCTTCTTCAGGGGCCTGTAGAATTTAAACAGGGGGAAATGGCAGGAAACCTGGAGGGAAGTGGGACATGACAGCGCTTCCTCTGGCTCTGCAGTGAGAGCTGGGGATTGTGCCCATCACTTTACCGGTCACTGGACGGCTCGAAAAGTACCCCGAATGGAGAGGCTGCTGAATAAACACAGTGGCATGGGTGCACAACGAATGTGTGTGTTGGTTTGTCCACACATTACTAATGTGTATTTCAATCTGTTAAGGTGACAGAATCACATAAATTATATTCACATTATATTAAAAATAAGAGTTTGTTCTAGTGTGGCCTACAGTATGATAATAGCTGTGTTAGGGTACAGGATTGTTTCCATGGTTAATTAAGGCAAGCATTTCTGACATGTAAAATATTGTCCATACTAATGATCACTACAATGGATTTATTTGGGCAAATTTTAATTTCAGTGTTAGTGTTTCATTACTGTTGCATGTTCAGCCATTTCACAGCTTGTTAAAGATCTATTTCCAGCATTTGTTTTTCCTTCACAACAGTTTCCCAGTATCTAATTATTAAGAGAAGACATGATGTGTCGAACAAATTCACACGTGCAAAATTGACAATCCCAGAAGTGTGACATTCTTATTTGCATTACAGTCTTATTCATGCCAAGTAAAATCCATGTATTTCTCTCAAATTTCTCTTCCTTTCTTCATTGAGCCTCTTAGCAGGGATGCTGTACATGATATTGCAGGCATGCTGTCAGGAATATTAAAAAGGTTAAGAGCCTCAAGCTGAAGAATTATGTGGAAAGAAAGGATTCAGTGTGAACTGTCAATCTGTCCTCTTTTACCTTTTAGGTTCCATTCTACTACGTGAAGGTTTTTTGACTTTCTTGTTGGCAATATCTTGGGGAAAACGTGGAACTCTTTTATCCAACATTGTTCATCAATTTTTTAAACAATTCATCTTCCAAGGATTTGTTTAGAGTTGACAGGCCCTATGCTTAATATCAAGGTCTGAACATTTTATTTCTTTTTCTAGAATGTTCCACTTCTTCATACACCAGAGATTTCAGTAGTTTCTTTCTTTGTTGGAAGTAGCAATAACCTAAAGAATGCCATTAAGCCAGAATCAGCCTGTAGTTCCTAATGGTTGCTTCAAAGGAGCAGTTACCATTCCCTTCAAGGTGATTGTGAAAAAGCCAGAGAACATGCATTTCTCAGGCAGAATCAGCAGGACTAACATTTGTAAACCTAAAAGACCTCATCATAATGAGACTATTGCTAGATCATCCTAGTCTAGTCTATCCTAGTCTATCCCTACAAAGGGATACTTGGGATAAAAATAAGCTTGCTATGAATATAAATTTTCTGTAGATAAATTACAGACCACAAAATGGCAAAAACCCATAAAAAGTTCTCTGCATTTTACTTTGTATAGATATATGTATCTGTACGGAAGACGCATATATCTGTATACTTAAAATGTAAAAAGTATGATAGTGAATAAGTTAACATTGTTTTATAACATGTTATTAAATGTAATGAATGATTTAACATATTTTTGAAAGACTGAGATGGAAAAGATTCAGGTACATGTTGCGATCCAGACTCTTAAATTCAGATTCTTAAAATCTTTAACTGAAAAATGTATTTATTTTTAGAGGATGTTCCAAAAGGACCAAGCAGCATGTGCTGAATTATTAAAAGTTGCCTTGTTTGATAGGAGTGAAAGCTGTAATCCAAGGATTAGCCTTAGATTGTGCTGGTCTTTCCGTGGCTGTAACTCCTGCTTTAACTATTTTTAGGTGGAAACATTGAGAGGATTATAAGGGAAGAGAAAGAAAGGCAGGCAGAAAGATTTATGTAGGTAGATGGACAGGTTAGGGAGAGAGACAGGAGAAGAAACTGATTATGTTAGATTCTTTCTTATGTGCCATATGAAAATTAAAATTGGTAATTCCTTAACAAACTTGAGTTACATAAATCTCTTCTATGAATATTAGTCATTTGCCCAACTCAAGGATGCAGGGAAGGAAGCCTCAATGAGACTGTGTAAACCTGTGACTTATCCAAATCTGAGCACGTGGAAAACAGATATTGGTTCCAGGCCTCCTATTTTTAACATATAAGCAAGTGCTTTAACTGGAATAGCTTCTAAGTCAAAAGCTACAGGCGTTTCACTCTCAGAAACCCATGTAGACACCTTCATTTTGCTCTGTATCTGGATTTTTTTTTGTCAGCAGAAAAACAAAGGGATTGAGGAAAACCTTCACTTCACCATAATTCCCTTAAACGAAGGGTATTTTTCTTAGAATTTTATCAAAATTACCTTTAGTACATATTTTTCTTCCAGCAAATCTATACTTGGCCAGCCAACCTTTAAGGCCCTAAAAGAAATTAATAAACATTGTTCATGCTTGTGGAAATATTGAGAATGCCCAGAAAGCAATAGGAACCTAAAAGGTCATGATTTTTAAAAATCATTTTCCTTTTCCTAATTATGGATTAAAGAGTTTTATTTGCTACATGAAAAAGACTTAGAGGCTATTTGCCCTTCAGCTGGCATTTTATACTTCTATAGTACATGCCCTTAAATACTTAATTCTCTTTATAGTGAGTCTTTAGAGGTCAAGGCAAGGTATCCTGGGATAGAAATCCATGAAAGACACTTATATCAGGCAATAATTCATATGTTTTGATTAAACCACATTTCTTCACTTCCTGGTGCAAAATATTTTGAAAGGCTAGGGAAAAAATTGTCATCAGTTCTTTGGATTTGGAGGTACCTGGATGGTGAGAATTAATTAATAGGTGCATAAAGAACTTAAGATTAATCGTCGTGTTTACTTAAGTATCAGTTATCTTTCTAGGCACTGCTAATTATCTTCCAAGTAGCCCTTGGCAACTCTAAAAATTTCTGTGTGGTGTTGATCTCAGCAAAGACATAGGGGTCATTCATACCTCTTAAATGACAGAAATTCTAAATAGGTTTCAAAGAAAGGGAAACAAAGGGCAAAATGCTCATTTTCTTTCTACCTCCTTTCTCCACCAGGATCTGTGCCTTTGGAAAGAAGTTTAGGGGGGTTTTCTCTGGGTAAGCTGTGGAGTGTTACCTTCAGCTTCATGTTGTATTTAGCCAGTCAGGAGCCCAGAGAGCCTACCAGAACTCTTGGAAGGAGAGTGTGCCGGGAACACCCTCTAACTCTTGTCTTTCTTGAAGTAATTCAGTCTAAGTTTCTATTAATGCAGTTGCTCAGTTATTCACTTGATTCCCCTCCAGTCTCTCCATGCCTTACTCCGTCTGTAGACTGAACACGGTGTTCACAAAGGCACAGTAATCTTTCTGTTCACCTTCTAGTTCATAGTCCTGTAAATTCTGTAATCTGAAATCAGTTAGGATGTTGTTCTTGGCTGCAAACAAGAAACTGATTCTAGCTAACTTTAGCAGAAAAAGCATCTATTTGAAGGATATCGGGCAGCTTGCTGAATTGAATGGAAGCCTCAGGAACAAGGCTTGGAATTATGGGCAAGCTGAGTAATACAGCCATGCCCAGAGAATGTCTGGTTAGGACTTTCCTAGTGGAACTGGTCATGATCACTGCCAGACCCTAAGCCCTATCACCACTTCTGTGAATAACCTGCTGCTGCTCTCTGGCACATGAGTGTCTTTTGAAGCATCTGGGATAACTGCTAGGTCTTCACCACCTTTCTGCGTGATGTCACCAAAGTTGTTAAGGACAGTTGGCCCTCTATATCTGCGGGTTCTGCATCCATGGATTCAACAAACGGCAAATTGAAAATCTTTGGAAAAAATAACAATATAACAAAAAGAATGCAAATAAAAATCAGTACAGCATAACAACTATTTATATAGCATTTACATTGTGTTAGGTATTGTGAGTAATCTAGAGATGTTTATAGCAGCACAATTCACAATTGCAAAGTTGTGGCAGAGCCTTTTTAAAAAGGACACAAAAGGCATTAGCCATAAAGGGAAAGATTGATAAACTGAAATTCATTAAAATAAACAGCTCCTCAGAAAAATACACAGG
>CAUYRT010043629.1:0-47844 GCA_963574885.1 Lepilemur ruficaudatus | reverse complement strand
GGACCCCCCCCCCCCCCCCCCCCGCCTCCGTATTTCTGTGGCCTTTTATTTGGCCTCTCTAGGGGGTGTATTTTCCAACAGCAGCTATGAGGTCACCCTGGGTGCAGCCAGATCCCCATACCTGTTAATTTAGCTCCTTTTGTGAGCTGTTTTATTTCAGATGCTTTCTGTGGAAATTTTGTTCCAGACTGCCTTGAAAATGTTTTCAGTATCGATTCTCTTTTTGAACAATGTAACCAGAGTTCACTGCTTGTCAGGAAAAAAGTGGGAAAAAAGTAGCTCATCTCAGGCTCTCAGAACAATATGCAGTTGGTTTCCTGCCTCCAGCCCACCCCAGTCAGAACTGTGCCCCGTCTTCTCTCCAGGATAAATCACCATTTCCATTTTAGATACAATCCAATGTCTTGAATAACAAAAGTAGTGCAGATGCTAAACTAGCTTTTTGGAATCAGATGGCCAGCCCTCAGTTTTCCAGGGCTGGTGTTGTTTTATCTGTGGTCAAGTTCCCACATGACATCACCCATTCTGCTCATTTCTATGTTGTTTGGGGTGGTGGTAAGAAGATACTTCCTCTTGGAAGAGGTGGAAGTGCTGTTTACCTAGCAAGCACTTGTTGAACCTGTGCTGTTTGAAGCTTCATGTCAGACCCACCCATCTGCATATATGCAAAATCCCTGTGATGGTCATTAGTGATGTTCACAGATACTCAATTTGTCCTACCTCTGGGCACATTAAATTCCGCTTCCTGTCCTGCTGAAGTTAAGTGTGGCTGCATGACTTCACATATTCGATAGCATATGAGTGGAGGTGACGTGTGTCACTCCCAGGAGGAAACCTCTGAAAGCCCTGTGTCCGGTCTCACTGCCTGGGAATTGTGTTGTCTCGGATGGCAGAAGCTCTGCCCCTCTCCGGTTTAAATCATACCTTTGAACCAAACCTTCTTTAAATTAGCCTTGTTTGCCCGTGTCATTTCTTTTCTGTTGAGATTCTGATTGATAAAAGCAGTATATGATCATTCAGAATAATTTAGAAGATGGGGAAATGTAGAAAGACGTAAAAGAAAAAAATAATCCATAGTTTTATACCCAAACATCATTACTATTAACATGCTGTCATTTTTTTTTCTTCTAGACTTTTTTCTTGCTCAATGGGATTGCGTTTTAATTTGGTTGCAATCATTTGGTGTGTACAATTTTAGATGCCTTCTCATTTTTGGGACAGGGTTTCACTCTTGTTACCCAGGCTTCAGTGCAGCGGTATGATCATAGCTCACAGTAACCTCAAACTCCTGGGCTCAATCAGTCCTCCTACCTCAGCCTCTGGAGTAGCTGGGACTACAGGCACATGCCACCACACCTGGCTAATATTCTTTTACTTTTTCTTAAAGAGATTGGGTCTTGCTATGTTGCCCAGTCTGGTCTTGAGCTCCTGGCCTAACGCACCCCTCCTGCCTCAGCTTCCCAAAGCACTGAGATTACAGGTGTGAGTCACAGTACCCAGCCCGTGAATATTATATTATACATGGTGTTATTATACACTGTCCTGTGTAATAGGTGGCAGTTTAAGTAAAAAAAATTGTGAACTTTAATAGCATTAAAATTATATTTTGCATAGTTGAGATATACCTAGTAGTAGAGGAGGGGGTAAGTCAAGAGAAACAAATTTAATGAATTTCTTTCCAGTGCCTCCCATGTACCAGGCTTCTGTTGAGAGCTACATATGGGGGCAAATATGATAGAATTGTCACATTCCCATGGGTTTGACACTGATAAATGTTGATTCTGTATCTACTTCTCTTGGGACTAGTTTGGGTTTGTTACCTACAAAGGTGTTTTTTTTCTTTTTTTTTTTCATCTCAATTCACTAATGGAATCTACCTGTTTTGAAAAACAATACACAAAAAAATTGCTCCTTTCCCTGGAGAGGACTCAAGCTTATACAACTTGGGGGAGATACGTTTTATGAAAAAGAATGCAAAATTATGAATAGAAAAGAAGTCACATCACATTATTTAATCTAAAAGTTAAAAGAGTGCCATTTATATAACAAACATACCACAAACATTACAAAATCCAGAAAAGAGCACAAATTATTATTATTTTAAAAATTGTTTTAATTAACTGCCTGACAAGCTCTGTAATGTCATTTCTTTTTTACAGTTTTTGGCTGAATGCTTGTTGAGCTCTGCGTATGATGATGATTTTGTGATATTGTTTTCTATGGAGATAATAGGAGGATGATTCATTCTTTTGTGGCAGTAGTTTTCCACGTGGCCTGCATGGTGGAATGTTTGGGGAACTTTTAAGAATCCTAACGCTCAGGTTGCTCCTTAGACCCTTTGAGTCAGAATTGCTGGGGCCCCGGCAGCCGTGCTTGTAAAAGCACTGGGTGAGAGCCACAGCTCCGGGATGGATGACGGAAGTTTGATCTTTATTATTGATGGTTTAGAAAAGTTTGTTTTAGCTTCACTACTTGTGACTGGTATTGTCATACACATTTTCAGGGTTATCAGACGGGATCGGGCGCGTTCAGGGTGGTATGGCCGTAGACTAGGCTTGGGTCAAATCTGGGAAAACCCCTATCAGATCTCTTTCAGACACGAGTGATGAGACTCTAGGGCATTTCAGGTTTTCTGTGCAGAAACTAATCTTACGCGTTCTTTGAATTGAAGACACTCATTGACCAATTTGTAATGTGTCCTCATTTTCCAGGCATTTTATGAGTTTTATGTTATTTCTGAGAACAGTAAAATTAAGGTCAGTATTTCGTGTTAAAGTAGTGAGAAATTAAATGGCCTGAAGAAATGTGATTGGATGAGAGCATTTTGCTGAAGGGAGAACGTAAGCAAAGGCTAAGTCCCGAGGGTGAGTCCAGTGTGGACAGACAGGGGCAGCTGCAGGGGCAGCTGCCGGTGATGCCACTAGAAAAAGGGAGCCTGCGTATAGGCGGGAAAGTGCCAGCGGAAGGACACCCTGCCATTTGTCAATAAGCACATGAGAGATAGTCTCATGCCGTGTTAACATTATTCCCTTGTGGGTCCCAGCTCCACCAGTATTACTAACCAGCAGTGACCGTACATGGAAGTCAGGCCTGCACATAGCCCTCTACACCGGAGCTGAACCCATCTCCAGCTCAGCCCCCCTTCACCAGATCCCTACCATGCCCACAGCCTAGCCGTGCCGCCTGCTGGGAAGAGAAGTGTGACAGAGGGGGCAGTGGGGTAAAGGAGATAAGAGTCTTAACCAATTGAGGTTAAACTGTCTTTTGTTAATTTTACAAAAACACATGCTATGTGAACACACGCCAGTTTCCCTGGGAGGGGCTCATACAAGTGAGGATCCTCGAAGCTTGAGTGTCTCTAGTGAGCCCACCTTTGCTTTTGCACACGAATTAGTAACCAAATGCCATGTGTGCTGGCAAAATTGAGGCTTAAGAGGAAATAAAAGAGTTACTGATGACAAAATTTCAGCCCAAGGACTTTGGGAAACAGTTCAAACTTGTGTTCCTTTCCTTCCGTGTTCATTGTATTTGAAATGATTGCTGCCTTTTTAGGTAGCAGCCTCACAACCTGTTCAATATCATGATATGAAAAACATCATTCTTAGGTTGCTAGCCCCTTCCCATTGTGTACCTCGACAGGAGACTCCCTTAGGAACTATAGCAAAGGCTGGACAAAAGCCAGCCTTGTTGGGGTTTCTGAGTCTCCTCATTTCCTGACGTTAAGACAGCGATTATTGCTCCCTGGGGAGTGGCCACTATGTGTTTTTACATCTTCCCAGCCATGGGTGTAGAAGTTCACCAGCTCATAGTCTGGTTCCACATTCATGGTCATGGCCATTCCTGAGAGGTATTGAGCTCCAGGAATCCTGCAGGGGCTCAGCCCATGGGCGTTGCTCTTCCTCAGGACTTGAGACCTGGAAAAAGATGGAATTTAGCCTCAGCCTGAAGGCAAGGACATGGGGCCAGAGCCAGTCTTTCAATCAGGAATATTTATTGAGTGCCTACTGTGTGTGAGGCTTGGTCATGTGCTGGGGATAGAGATGTTTCAGTTAATATTGCTGAGTCACAGCACACCCCAAAACTTTGTGGAGAGAAATATAAGCATTTTGTCCTGCTCATGGGTTCTGGTGTCAGGAGTTTGGACATGGCAGGGGTGGCTTGTGTCTGCTGGCATGGCCCTCACCTGGAAGATGAAGACTGGGTGACACGATGGCTGGGGCTGGAATTGTCTGGAGGCAGCTTTGCTCACGTGCACATGCTGGAACCTCAGCTGGGCTATTGGCTGGAACACTGTGGGTGGCCTTTCCACGTAGTCTGTCTGTCTGGGATGCTTTGGGCTTCATCACAATGTGACAGTTGGGTTTCGAGAGCAAGCATCCTAAGAGAACAAGGAAGAAGTGCCTGGCCCTGTAGGACCTGGCTTTGAAAGTCACTTGGCATCACTTCTGCCATGTCGGTGGAGTCAGTAAAAGTCCACCCATATTCAGGATGGGGGAGTTGTAAGATTTTGAAAAGACCATATAGAATGGGAAATATTGTGGCCATTTAACAAATACAATCTGATTCAGAGGGTCCCACCTTCTGCCCTCATGGACAGTCACACACTGGATCATTCAGCAGGTATCTATTGAGCGCCTGCAGTGTGCCAGGTTCTTTCCTGCGGATCCAGGGGATAATAAGACAGATGAACTCCCTGACCATGGAGCTTGCCTGCTGGTGGCAGTAACTGACAATAAACATTAAATTAATGTAGAATGTAGTGTCAGGTAGCGGTAAGTGGTATAACGAAAAATAAACAGGGTGGGGGATCGAGAAGATGGGAAGTGCTGTTTCAGATAGGGCTGGTAAAGGCCCCACTGATTGGGCGTGTTCTAGGCAAGGGGAAGACACGTGCAAGGTCCCGAGGCAGAAATATTCTGGGCACGTTTGAGACGTGGTCGGAAGGCCAGCGTGGCTGGAGTGGAACGAGCGAGGAGGGGTGGTTGAAAATGACTCTGGAGAAGCAGGAAGGGTCCAAATGGTGCAGGGCCACACCGGCTGGTGATGACTTTGGGTTTGACTCTGAGAGCCACGGGAGCTTGTAGGAGTCGGCTTTTGCTGGGTTATGCTGCAGCAGCAACCAAATCTCAGACAGCTAATTGCGATAAGAACCCTTACGGAAAATCTCAAGGGCAACCTAAAGGAATGGCTACAATCTACCTTCTAAACATTTCATCCAAGATCTGCATGCTTACATGACCTTCATGAGTCGGCCGGGGCTCTGCTCCACGTCCTCTCCATCCTGGGATCTGGGCGGAGGACACGCCGTTCTCTGGGAGATGGCCGTCCTGGTGGGACAAGGAAGAGCAGTGGCGGAATTCATGATGGCTCATAAAGCTACTGCTTTGACGCACACGTGTCACTTCTCTCACATTTCATTGGCCGAAGTAGGTCACATGGCCAAGCCTGATGTCAGTGGGGTTGGAGTGACAATCCTCCCACAGGGAGGGGCAGAAAGCAGTTATGAACAAGCTTCACACTCCACCTGTGAGCCCTTGGAGATTTCCGAGTGGGTAATGCCGTGATCTAATTTGCTTTTTCAGAAGAGCCCTGGAGAAACAAGCGTGACACTGCAGCAGAAAGGATGGCAACGGAGGGAGAGGGTCGCGTGCCTTGGGGCCCACAGTGGCAGGCAGAGGCCTGCAGGGTGAGGGGGCGCCGGGTGCTGCAGGAGGTGCTTGGCCCCGTCCCACACAGACTGCGTGGCCCTGCTGGGGGTCAGACTGGTGAGCAGTCAATTTCAGTACAGTGTGGTTGGTTCCTGGATAGGGGTTGCCCAGGGGGCTGTGTGGCACACAGGGCCATGCCTAACCAAGCAGGGTGGTCACGGAAGGAGATGGCCCTTTGGTTGACACAGCCAGGTGGAGAGGAGATGCTGGGGAGACAGGGATAGGACACACCTAGCTGAGTGCCCTGCACCTGCAAAGGCTCTCAGGTGAGAAGGATGGCTTTGTGTCACCTTTTCTATGTGTGAGGGAAATCAGAGATGAGGCCCAGATGCCCCCTGCCTTTCCTGTGGGAACCAGCTGCGCACTCCCTGTCTCCCATACCTCCAGGAATCCCGAGTCTCTACCTGCATCCTGATTCCACACGCATTAAATCTGTGAGTCTCAACCTTAGGAATCCTCCTACGCTGCTGAGAGTGGGGACCAGCACCCCATAGTGGCAAGGGACTCACACTCGTGCAGTCAGCCCAGCTCGCCCTGGGTCTGAGACCCTCTACCCGCACTCTCCTCCTCCTGAGGACTCAATTGGATTACCTTTGCCAATTTACTTTCTCACCCACTGTGTTTCCTCTTATGTCTTGTATCTGGCCTTTGTCCAGACAGCTCCTAAGCCTTTGGGGTCAATTTTTAGGTCATTGTAAAGTTCAGGATGGGAGGGTATGGTAACCTGTTTTCCCAGGCTGCTGTGTTTCCTAAAGGCCCTAGCAGAGGGGCACTTTGTGACAGCAGGGGAAGAAGGGACTGGCTTGGAGTGTCCTCACCACCAGCACCACCTGCCCGCCTGCCCGCCTGCCTGTCCTCAGTGAGAGCCCCAGGCCTGACACTTCCAGGCAATGTGGCCTTGGACAAGTTAGTTTCCCTTCTGTGATTTAGATTCTTCTCAGTATTCTGTGCAGATTCAATGAAATAAACTGTGCAAAGCTCTTAACCCAGGGCCCGGGCCATGATCGGGGCCCATTAGGTGATCTCCACCCCCTCTGTTACTGCTGCTTCCCCCTTTCCTGGTGGTGGGAAAACAAGCTGGGTAAACGGGGCAAGATGCTCGAGGACTCTGGATCTCATTTTTCTCTTCTGTCAAACAGTATGAATGGACGAGATCAGTCTTTTTTAACGGAGACTTCGATGGTGTGTGGGGAGGTACAGTTCCTCGTGTGGGACTGCCCACACTGAGTGCCAGGTACCCACACCCCATTGCTATAACCCCAGACACACCCCTACCAAGTGTTTCTCCATGTCCCCGAGGGGTGGTGACAGTGCTGCCCTTAGCTGAGAACCTCTGGACCAGCTCACCCGGCACTTTGCTCCTGCTCAGACGTCCCGTGTTGGTGGAAGAGGGAGGGCCCAGCAGGGCAGTTAGACAAGGAGCAGGTCAGCAGGGCGTCTTTGCCTCTCACCTAGAAGCTTCTTGGCCCCATATTTTGAGGAAGGAAGGGGTTTCCAACAAGTGAAGAGACAAAGCTGATTTTGTATTCGACACCCCTCTCTTTGTCTCCTGGTTGCATTCTTGGCTGTTGAGATGCCATACCCTCCTGGGTGGTAGAGAGGTGGCTTATGTGGTCATCGAAAATACATTCAACCTCCAGTGGTGTCACTGGAAGTGTGTGACCCACGAGAAGGAGTCACAGAGGGAGGTGCCTTGGGTGCATGCTGCTAAGAAAGGAGCCCAGGCATAGCGTGACTGCAGCTAAGCGCCTGAAGTCCCTGACGCCCTGTTTGCCAGGAACCTGCGAGATAGATGGGCAGGGGCTTTGTTCAAATGCCTGAAATTCGCTGTGTGTATCCATGTGGAGCTGCCCATGTCTCCTTTCAGACTGTCTCAACATTTCAAAGAGGAAACCCGGGGTTGGAGATTTGACTGTTGGGGGACTTTTCTTCTGCAGCTGGTTGGTGCTTTGTGGTCCCGCGGACCACTGGCAGCCTAAGTCCATCATGTGCCTTTGCCCATTCATTCTCCCGAGTTGACAGCTCTAAATTATAATACTGCTTGCTGAATACCATTAATCTTAAGCAAGCAACTTACTGCAAGTTATTAGCTGCTCACCTTGAAATGCTGTGAATAGAGAAGAAAATTACCCTCCTGTCCAGAGCCCCTTATTAATTGAATATAGGGTAGAAGAACACAGAGAATGTCATTAATTTCAAGATATGGGAGTTTGTTGCCCCTTTTTATTTTTTCCCTGAATGTTCATCCAATTAAATTATTTAAATTTGGTAATTTAGGGGCAGGTTTTCCATTCTTCCCCAGTACCTTTAATCACAGTCATCTTAGTTAAAAAGCTGTTAGTGATGCCACTGCCTCCATGATGCTTAATTTCTAGAAGATGAATTTTGAGAAATTTGTTGCCATTTATCAGGTAATTTTATGAACCTCTTGGAATATTTTAAAAGAGATTTTGTGAGACTCCCATGACAATATTCTATGCATCTCTTTGGTGCAGAGAGATGAAGGTTTCTGACTTAATGGTCTGAAAAATTATGACATCTTTATTTACATTGGAATGATTATAGATTTTAGGTCATTTCTCCCATCAAAGATATCCTGATGAAAGTTCATATTTTGGGGAAAGATTTTATGAGTTATAATGTTATAATGTTACCTGTATTATAGTTTTCTTGAATTAAGAAAAAAAGTCTAGTGAGATTGTTTTAGGGAAAAGGATTCTAATTCAGTCTTCAGGTGTTGGGGGTTGATTTCTGTCACTCCCTGTGCAAAATAAGAATTCTGCTTCTCCAGAGTGTGTTGGTTCCTCTGCTTTGCACTTAATTCCCTTTGCCTTGCATTCTTACTGAGTTATTGAGTTATTCTGTTGAGTTATTGAGATAGCTGTGTTCCCCACTAGGTCGTAAGCTCTCTCGGGTGTTTATATGTTCCCAGACCAAGCATATAGTTGACCCATAGTAGATTGTTCTCAGTCAAAGCTCTTTCAATGGAAAAATTTATGATTTCCCCAGCCCAGTCAAGGCACCGATGGGACCTGATACACTCCACTGCTGATTAATGCATCCCCAGCCTTCTGCCTTCGTCTCATCAAGACGTGGCATCATCTAGTGGGTTCCTTAAACCCTGTACCATTTGTCATTGTCACATGCAGCAGAGTCTGTGGAGACGAGCAATGACTGAACTCAAGCTTGGGAGGTAGTTTGTTCAAGTTGTCCGGCTCCAGTGGCGTCTTGGTGAGGTCAGGGAGGATCACACTCAGATCTGTGGGTCTTTGATTTAGTGCAAAGCCAACTTTTAGAATCAGAGAGTGAAGGGAGAGGGGGTGGGGCCTGGAGGTCATCTAGTTTACCACCTTAATTTCTTTGGGGTGAGGAAGAATAGATTCCCAATCCTTAAATGGACAGCGCTGCCTAGTGGGAGAGTCAGGTCCTTGTCACTGGAGAGGCTCAGCGGAGGTGCAGTGGAAGCCCACTTGGCTGTGACAGTTGTAGGAGGCTTTAAGTCTTGGGGCAAGGCAGTCTGGGGGGCATCGGAGAACCTCTGCCCTTAATCTTAAAGGGCTCCCTTTAGATTCTGAGCAACTTGGTCAAGTCTTGCCTAGTTAGAGGATGAGTGTTGGGTCTGTGGATTCTTCTTTGCTTTCATGTTTCTTTTCCATAAGAGGCAGTCCTGTCTTTGTCTTCCTTTTTTCCTAGGTCATTCTTCAGTCCATTCTCTTCTCATTTCTTGCCCTAAGATTTTTCCTTCACTCTTTTCTGCTCTTTTTGTCTACATTTCTCTCTTGTCTTCTATTTTGCTTGTTAGTGAGCCCTTCAGGAGAGCCAATACAGGGCTTTTATATTTGGCTCCTTACGATCGAAGGACGAGGTCTTGAGAAGGGGAAAAGAGAAGTGAATGGTGGAAATGAGGTCAGTGGGAGCCTCTGTGCAGAATCTGGGACACTGTAGGTTCTCCATAAATGCTCGTGGAATGAATGAGTTTGTAACTTCCATGGACTTGTGGTAACATGATTTCACATTTGCATAATGGTGAGTAGGTTGTGTTTTGGTAATTCATGCAAAAATATCTTGTGAATTTTCTACCTGATTGGGGTGCTTATCTTCTAAAATGTGAAGATGAGTGAACAGTCTAGCAGTGATGTTGAAAAAATGAGGGTGATTGTGGGGTGGGGGTGTTTGCAGTTTCAAATGGAGAGCCCAGATTTGGAGTACAGGGATGCTCACCTCCCACGATGCTATGGGTGCTGGGAGAGCCTCCTCAGGAAGCCTGGCAGGATTCTATTTGCAACCCAAATGAGACTCCAGGAGTGTTTGCCAAGGTCAGCAGACTTCTCTGCACTCCTGCCAGTGTTACTGTGGTGGGCCCAGGAGCATGGGGCCAGACCATGTCTTTAGATCAGGCTTTTGACTCTCTGGAGTTTGCTCTTGCAAATGAATTCATGATTGATGCAAATGAGAGAGACGGACAGTCTCTTCAGGTGGCCTGGCCAGCACCCAGAGTGCTCCGAGGAGCCCAGAGGCTCAGCAGAGCAGATTTGCTGACCTCCCCACTTCAGTGTTCAGTGCCGGAAACCTGATGCTGTAGGTGCTGCATTCAAGGGTTCGATGCTGACATCGCACTGTCCCGCCAGGAGGTCCTTCTGTGTGCTGGCCTGAGATTCCCTTGCTGCTCCATTTCATCCCTCTCAGTTTTGGTATGCGTTTCCTGGTGCCTGGGACTGAACTGGATGCTCCAGGGTGATCGGAAATATGAAACATGTCCTCAGGACTGGCAGGGGGATGTTGCTCATCATAGGAAACTGGTCGTGAGCTGTTAGTGTGTTGTGGCAAGCGAGCCCCTGAGGGTCATTGGTCTTAAAGGCACAAAACTGAAAAACAAAACAAAGTTTCATCAAAAGAATTAAGGCTGAAGTAGATTCAGTGTCTGGTCCTGAACCAGCACAGAAAGCCACAGCCTGTGTGAGTCGGGGCCGTGCCATCCCCGGGCTGTTCTCAGGACTGTCTTGGTTGGTGGCAGGGCCATAGGCCCGTGCAGCTCAAGTAAAAGTGGCTTGATTTTTAGGATGTAGAGCTTTTTTGTGGAATCCGAATATTGAAAATAGTACCTCAGAGATCATGGGACGGGATTGGGAACCAAGTTACATTTTGCTTGGTGGGCCATGGACTGTTTTATGCATTTATGTTACAATTTATTAATGCAGTTCTACCATGTGCCACACACTTGCCTTCATGGAGCTTATAGTCCAGTGGGAAAAACAGAAAATAGATAAATAATTAAGCAAATACGTTTAAAAATTAAGTGGTGACTAATGCATAAAGAAAACACAGAACAGTGATAGAGAATGGGGGTGTGTGTGTGAGTGGTGATGGTGGATCAGGGGAACATTTCTTATATAAGGTGGAGAAGGAAGATCTCTGTTGAGCAGGGTTATTTCCACCAATATCTGAATGATCACAATGAGTTTTCCAGGTCAAGAGTCGGGGGAAAGGATAGCCTGGGAATAGGCCAGCCTAGCAACAGGTACCCAGGGGCTCTGCCAAGAGACCCAGTGAGAAGGCGACCAGGGCAGTCCACCCCAGGATTCAGTCCACCTTCAGATACAGGTTTTCATGTCAGACCCAATAGAAGAAGAAGTATTAATGAGAAAAATTCAAAGAACAACTAAAAATTAAACAATGTGTATAATTGTATAATAAAGGTATTTCTTACTTAGACAAGTCTTAATGGCTACATTTTACACCACTCTGAGACACAGTTTGGAATTGCAAAATCTTGCTGCTGTGGACCTCTTCTGTGTTGATAATTTTTCCCTAGGAGGGCCAAGAAATCCATCCTTCCTCCCTTCCTTCCTTCCTTCCTTCCTTCCTTCCTTCCTTCCTTCCTTCCTTCCTTCCTCCCTCCCTCCCTCCCTCCCTCCTTTCAGTTCAGCAGTATTAGTCAAGAGCATATTAGTGAGTAAACCTTTCTTCGATGGAAATCAATTTTGTTCAGTAAAAGCTTTTTATAAGAAGTCTGGCAAGTGTACATTTTAAAGCTTCTCTTCTATTTAAGAAAACAAATTTTCATCAAACTTGAACTCAGCTGTAAAGATGAGTAGATTTTATTATATTGCCATGTCAATGGATTTCAGTTTTTCTCTAGGCTTTGCAGATATTTTAAACTAAAAAAAAAAAAAAATGTAGATTTAGTTATTTTTGTGAAAACTCCAAAATTGGATACCTTATTTATTAATGGAGAGACCCTGGGCAGGTGATCTGACAGTCTGATTGGGGGAGGAGAGGGTGTGTGGACCAGGTGTTCCTGAAGGACCTTACAAATCTGGAACTTTGTGGACTTCTTGTTTTAGGTACTTTTGTAGAACTGTTTCATAAGCCTTTTGTTTACGTTTTAAAGACGATGACTATTTCTTAGGGATAGCTAAATGATTAGGGAAGGTGTTTAATGAGGGTTTGTCTGCATTCTTTAACTGTAATAACAGTGGTCCCCAGCCTTTTTGGCACCAGGGACCAGTTTCATGGAAGACAATTTTTCCATGAATGGTTTTGGGATGGTTCAAGTGCATTACACTTACTGTGCACTTTATTTCTATTACTATTACATTGTAATATATAATGAAATAATTATGCAACTCACCATAATGCAGAATCAGTGGGAGCCCTGAGCTTGTTTTCCTGCAACTAGACGGTCCATCTGGGAGTGAGGGGAGACAGTGACTGATCTGACAGGAGGCGGGGCTCAGATGGTGATGCAAGAGATGGGGAGTGGCTGTAAATACAGATGTAGCTTCCCTTCCTTGCCCATTGCTCATCTCCTGCCGTGCAGCCCAGTTCCTAACAGGCCACGGACTGGCACCTGTCTGTGGCCCGGGGGCTTGAGGACCACAGCTATAGCATATACTTTGGTATTTGCTATGAGGCATCAATTATTTTGCATCACCAAAGTGATTTTGATGAGTTACTGTGAGAGGAGCCCAAAGAAGGGCTTTGGTGATTCTTAAACTGAATAATCTGAGTGCTCTTGGGTACCTCCTGGCAGGCCCTGCAATCTTTGTGGTTGCAGTTTTCTTGGGTGGCAGAGCTGACCCCTGACGGTGGCACAGTTCACTCTGGAATGCATGCAGGGCTGTCAGAGGTCATGCTGACCTACAAGCAAATAACTGTCACAGAGGAAGGGCAAGTTTTCGCAAGCCTCCAAATTCCAGGTGTGAAATGTTTTATGTTCAACACTTACAGTTACAATCTACAATGGAGATTAATTAAAGAAACTCCAATGTCTCTTGACACTTAGAAGCACAAATGATGAGGTAAGGTGGTGCCCACAAAAAGCTGAAAGGCTTAAAACATGCAGGCTGCCAGGCAGAGGTGGAGAAGCGAAGTTCTGTCTCTTCAGTTCAGAGTGTTTAGCCAGCCCGCCAAGGACTGTCATCTGTTGACGAAATGGCGTGCTACTTCCATGCATGTCCTCCCATTGAACTTGCAATTATTTGAGGCTGCAACCCTTTGCCGTGTCCTTCCCTCTGTGTCTCTCTGTCTGCCCCTCCTCTCCTTCTGTTCTTCTCTCTTCTGTTGTTCTTCCTGTCTGCTTGCTTCTTCTGTCTTTGGATGTCCTTCCTCCCGCAGCTGGTGTTTAAGGAGATCTTGCTCTGCACTTCTTCTCCTGACCTCTGGCTGTCTCTTCTAGATGGCCAGAGAGAAAGCTCTCTCTTGTTCCCACAAATGGCCTCTTTTTCAAGAAGGCACCACTGATGGGTCAAGTGTTCTCTTTGCCAGCATTCATTTGCACAGCCGAGCAGTCCTTTGTGATGTTTGCCCTGCAGTTCTGCCCTGCCAGTGCCTTCTTCAGGCATCTGCCACCTCCACCATTCCCTTCCAAACCCGGCAATGCTGTTTACTCTCCCTGGGCTGCCAGTGTAAATCCCCACTGAAAGGTGTTCATTGATTTGGCAGAAAACATGTTATTCATATTGGGCCCATGTGCTTGTTTTCGGTTGAGCCTTTGACATGTAGTTTTTGGCAAGCCCTGGGTGCTACGCGCAGCACTGCTATAAGCTGCTTGGATGTGGCAGTATTGTGGGGTTTGTTTCCCCCTTGGAAATGTAAAAGCTCCCTAAATATAAAGGCTCCCTCTCCATACCATGTACGCTTTCTGGATAGCCTGTTAAATATGGGTAGGGATGATGTAAACCCAGTTGGGCAAGGTTTTTGGCATCTACTGTGGGCTTACTACTACGGCTAAGTATATGGAGAAGGTGACTACCAATTCTGTATAACATATTTTACACAGTAAAATCTCAGTTTTAGAATAAAAGTATGCAAATTGGGTTGAAACATGACATTTCCAATATTTAGCCATTTTTGACCTACAAAGGTGACAATTTCATATGCTTCAACCTAGTAGTATATTAAATGAATAGAAGGAGGGGTTTAAAATTACTCTATTTTCTATTTTATTAATTCATTTATTCAAGGCCCATCTATTAAGCATATTTCCTGTGCTAAACATTTTGGTAGGTGTCGGGGTTACAAAGAGAAATCAAGTCTGTTTCCTGCTCTTTAGCCAGGAAGACCAACTCCAATACAAGTGTCAGGTGCTCCAAGGAAGGCATCTCAGTGAGTGCTGAGGACAGGTGGTGCTGATCAGCTGTCCTGGTTTGCTCAGAACTGTTCCAGTTTTAACACTGAAAGTCCTGGGCACTGAAAGAGCTGGGACCAGTTCAACCAGGGCATGGAGGCAGTTACGGCTTCGTGCAAAATTAACACCTGTGTGGCTACAGTAGTTTAGGGCTGGAAATGAAGCCCACTCCTCTACCCTGGGAGAGTCAAGAAACACACTAGCAAAATTAAAACAAAAAGCTCTGTGAAGTTTTAGAGTAGAGAAAGCTGTGTAATTTGTTTAACCAGGATTTCTCTAACTTATTTGACCTTGGAACTCTTTGTGCTTAACATCTTGTGAACATCTTTGGGTCCTTCCCTTTTTGTCCTTTGGGGGAAAATGGCATCATTCTCTATTCTAAAGCGTACATTATTAGCTTATATTATTAGTCTTATCCATGATTCAGGCAACAATTAGTATTAAAATAGCCCATCACAAGAAAATTTAATAATAATGCAATTTTGGGATTAAAAGGTGTTTCAGAAGGTTGCTAATGTGCCGTGGAGGGTCATGAGTTACTGCAGGCTGTTTTCTCTGGTTGGCACACACACAGAGCCAGGCTGTTGCTCATCCTTTTTGCAAGTGCATTGCACCAAAGGCTGAACCAAGTTGTTATGGAAACGCAAACGGTCTCCCAGTCTGAGAAAAGCGCTTCGCTAATAATTAGAGAGCATGGCTGAACAAAGTTTAGTGGAAATGATTAATCTTGCAAAGCACAGGTAAGTCTAAAAGATTGAACAGGTGCTGTTTGGCCTTTGCACTTTCCAGCCCCAGAACATTTTAATTTGTAAAGAGCTGAGGAAGCTCAAGCTTTGAGTCTTCCTTTACTTTAAAAAATAAAGTCATCCTTTAATGTTATGGTATTTGGCTAATATAAAATTTTAAGGATATCTCTTAAGGCTGTAGAGTGTCAGAGTGTGGTTTGTAAATGTTGTGAGCTTGTTAAAATGCAGATTCCTGGGACCCTCTCCAGCTATGTTGAGTCAGAATATCTGGGGGAAGGTTTTGGAATTTGATTCTTTACCAAGCTGTCCAGATGAGTTTGATGCTAGCTTACTTGGCCCTTGCTTTAGGTTAGGGGTGTACAAACTTTTTTTGTAAAGGGGCAGATAGTAAATAGTTTAGGCTTTGCAACTCTATCCTCGTAGCATGAAAGCAGCCAGAGAGAGTACATAAAGGAATGGGCATGCCTGTGTTGTGATACATTTTTTTTGCTTTTTTGCTTTTTTTTTTGAGGCAGGGTCTTGCTTTGTCACCCAGGCTGGAGTACAGTGGCACTGTCATAGCTCACTGCAGCCTGGAACTCCTGGGCTCAAGCAATTCTCCTGCTGCAGCTTTCTGAGTAGGTGGGACTACAGGTGTGTGCTACCACGCCTGGCTCCTATAAACTTTATTGACAAACATAGACAGTGGACAAATGGACAAATTTGGACCTCAGGCTGTAGTTTGCTGACCCCTGCTCTAGGATATGCTAAGTTCTGCCCAGGTGGTGGGACTTCTGCTTTCACAGGTATTTGTGTTAAAAGTCAACCACCCATCCAGATATCCCCTTCAGTCCTACCTAAAGATAGGCAGAAAGAGATGATGCCTTTGCTGGGGCAGGGGAGAGCATGTTGAGTGATTTGATGGCAAACCGTTCTTCTGACAACCACAGTTGCTGAGATGGGTTTTAAGTGGGTTGGGATCTCCTTGCCACCTTTCTTAATTGTGGATTTCCTGGCTTGGGGGTTATAAAGAGTGAAATGAATCTTGTTTGAAGAAGAATCTCAGGTTTTTCTTGAGGGAGAAGTTGGAAGTTTGGTTGTCGGGGGGAGGGGGGCGGCGCATTGATTTGTGAGATATTGTTTCCCTCTCTTGTTTCTACCCTGGTCGCTGCTTTAGGCCCTTTTGCCTGAGCTCCTACTATTCATATGTGTCCGGGGCCTGGCCTTCAAAATGTGGCATACCTGCCCCCATCCTCAGCTTGGATTTGTGCCTGTGCCCAGACTTCTTAGGACATTGCGACTCTTCTTTGAGAGTCTAAATAAGTTAAGCGACTTGAGTTTTTCTTGGGGATTTCAAATGCAGCCACAGCGCAGACTGTGTTACATACATCGTAGCTAATTTTTCATTGCCTTAAAACAAAACGCTTTTGAAGTGAGAGGGGGCCCTGTTGTTTAAGTGTTCATAGTAACCATTAGCGAATGGACTCTGACATGTTTTCTGGTGTTACACTTGGCAGGGGGTTCATTTGTCCTGACTGCTATCAACCTAAAATAATCGAAAGGGTTAGAATCTAGTTTAAAGACGGTCTATTCAAGTGCAAAGTTTGAGGACAGCCGCCTCTCTAGGGAAACACAGATTGCAAAGAATGGAAGTCAGTGTTCCAAAGTGAGGAAGCTTGGAGTCGTTTATACAGGTAAGGTTTGGGAAGCTTAACAGAATTTCAGCATCTTTCTATGTAAGGCTTAATGCGTAGTTACAACGATCTGATTAATTGAGGCGGTCTTTTTCTTTTGGGAAAAGTATATTTAACATTCCACACTGAAGATGTGATGGTCAGGGAATCTTTTGCACCATTTGTTCTGAGTTAGGTACAGGACAGTGAGGAGGAAGTTAATCTATAACAAAGAGCAGCGATTGGAAGAGGAGGAGGCCTGGCCTCTGGTCTGTCCTAGTCGTTTGTAGAACAAGAACAATGAGGAAGAGAGTTAAGCTATAATCTAGGAAGTAGAGGTTGCAACGTGACTGCGATCACAGTCACAGCTCTCTCAAGGCTTAAAGTGTTTTTGAGGTTTCCACAGCTTTTAAATTTTATTTATTTTCACAGTGCATACAACCAATCAGATTATGAACTTTTCTTCTTCCCTTGCTATGATGTTCTGTTTTTCCAAATGGTTTGCTTAGTTTCAAATTTTCTTTTTATGTGTTTAAGGAAAAAACATTTCCCCTGGACCACAGCCACGAATGCCCTAATGTTGCTTTCAGTGTGTTTCTGCTCACGTCCCTGAAGCTTTTCTTTTTGTGTCTTAGCAATTCCTTGCTCTTATCTTATTTTCTGACTTCTTTTGAAGAGATAATGATGGTGGCCAATGTGCGCATTTTATAATGTTTTAATTCAGTTATGCTCCTACTGCGTCTTGTGCTGGAGGCAAACCGGAGTTGTTCTCTGATTCAGCCTTAAAATGTTTCCCACGTGAGTCTGTATATTATGGTATCATTAGCTTTTGTAGCTTTTCTAAGCCACTGTCATCTCACTGTCATCAAATACAAGAACATTTTCTTTTGACATATTTATATCCACATTCAGAACTACTCATTACAAGGTGATTTAAAGCCTTCTCTCGTTAATTGTGGTTTATTTTTTTTTAAAAAAAACTTTGCATTTTTGTGTTTTTTTAACATGAAAATTTGTGCTTTGCTTCTTTTGTGTGTCATTTTCCCTCTTTTTGAAATTCCTTCTTTCCAATATATTTTTACTCTTCATCCAGAAAACACGTACCCAGCACTTTCTGTGGGCCACACATGTCCCTCTATTCACCTTGATGGACTTTTGCTTAACTCTCAGAAGAAGTCTTGCTTTTTCCTTTTGTTGGGGTGGAGCACTCTGGAAATGTTTGTGGTGACTATTTCAGGCAGCCAAGTGAGGGCTTAGGAAGCTTAGAGTCAGAAGTCAGAAGGGCCTAGGTTTCTAGTACATCTCCAGACACCCCTGGCTGGGTGACCCGAAGTCTCGGTTGTGGGATGAGAGTACCCCCCTGGCAGAGGTTGTATCAAACGCATGTGAAATATTGAGCTTATACCTTCCAAAGAGTGAGTCCTCCATAAATGGTGGCTGTTACCATGATACCAAGGAGAAAGTGGGTAAATCCATTATATCTGCTCCATAGTGTGAATTCTTTCCTCCAAATTCCACCTCTCCCGTCTACTTAAGTACCACCTATGTAAATGTGCTAGTTCTCATGAGCCCAGTCTATTTTTGACCTGAAATGCTATGATTTGTTACAATATCAGCCTGCGAATTCAGGTTCTTTATCTGTAGCTCGTTATTTTGGGCGTTGGACCAATATTATTTTACAAGAAGGACTTGGCAGGGCGTCTTCAGTTTCCTCAGTTTCACTCCTAATGACAGAAATGGCAGGAGTGACAGTCACATTTCATGACCTGGTTGCTGCCCGTGCAGGAGGGGTTTTATCAGTCCTGTTGAACAATCAAGATTCCTCGGGGTGTTTTAATAGGATAGTTAGCTTTGGAGAATTATTGGCTTTGGAGAAATATCCTGTACCCACACTTGATCCTTCCGTCATAAAGCTTCTGTAAGAGTTTCGTTTTTAGGAAATATCTTTACTTGCTTTAGTGACAGCTGTCACATATGGTGATGATGCTGTTATACAAGTTCACGACGGGCCTGAGACAAATGCTGTGCGATGAATGTGGAATGTTCCACTTCAGGCTCTTGTGATGACTGCCGAGGCAACATTTTTTTAATGTCCCTGGATTCTTACTTTTTTGTCCCCTATATTTATCTTTAACCTCAAGAGAATGTCACTGCTTTTGTAGCTCGTGAGCAATGTACATTCTCAAATTCCAGCTCTGTGAAGTTGGTGGACAATTAGGTAAGGAGAATATTTTTTTTTTAAAAAAAGGATTACCTTATTTAAAAATATTACCTTATTTCCACGGATCTGTCATCTGTTTCCATGGAAATAGAATTAGGGGATGGTTTCTGACGATCATTTTCAAGGCTGACTCCTGACTCCCGCTCCAGTTTCCATAGAGATGGAAGCAAAACTAGTGGAAGATGCGGTAAAAAGGAGTGCCTGGAGTAGAAAGCTGGAGAGCCGCCCGGCGACGGGAGTTCAGACCCTTCTCTGGAGGTTACTGTGTGGTCAGTTTGGCCATGAGCCCTCAGTGATGCCCACGCTTGCTAGAAGCTCAGGGGTGAACACTCAGAAAATGGCCTTTGCCCTGAGAAGAGAGGCTCTGCTGTTCTCCATACTTACTTTTGTCTTTTAGCATCGGCTTTAGGTACAGCTTCAGCCCTTCTGGATACCTACCCCGGCCACCTTTCTAGAATTGTCTCCACAGCAGTTGAGATAGTCAGGTGTTGATTGCCTGGCAGTTTCAGTAACCTGCGTCTCCCAAGGTGGGCAGGAAGAGAGAAGCCGCCTTTTGACTGCCAGGGGCTCAGCCACCCTGAGTCCACACGCTGGCAGAAGCTTTCGGATTTTCTCTCTGCTTTACTAAGCACACACACGACCAAAAAGGCAAGGTTGAGTGGCAGCAGCTGAACTGCACTTTGCTGTTTCTGAGGCTGACTTGGTTGTTTGCCTGGAAATTATGAAATTGTCTTCATGCTTTTACTTAAATCCAGTCAGTCTCTGCATCTTTAACAGAACAGTTGGTCAGAAGCCAACTAATTGATGCCATTAGCAGAGATAATCTATCAAAATAAAAAATGATGTCCTTTGAAGAAAGCAGTTTTAAAATAAATAAGGCTAAAATGGGATGTTTGAGTGGGATTTTCCTCCTTCGGAGCCAGGGCTTTGGGTTCTGGGCTACGGGAGGGCAGAGTGGGATGCTAACACTTGAGGCTGCTGGGTGTGGAGCTGGTTTGCAGAATCTCTGGATAGCCTCTGTCTGAGAGGCACTTAGGTGAAGGTCTTGAGCTTGCTTTGCACAGCAAGCGTGCTTGTGAAAATTTAGCAGCTATATTGATCTGAGTTGGTGGCGGATGGTCCCCAGAACTGCCTCTGCCCACACTGTTGGCCTTTTCTGGGAGGGGAGGGCTTAGTAGTGGCTTGAAGCCCTACAGTGGGAGGCTGTGCATAGCTCATCCTGAGAAGCTCCTGCGACCCTCAGCAGAGGTCCAGCACCTTTTTGGTTTTGAAAGATGAAAAAAGGGAACGAGAAACAGCCGTGAATCCACTGAGGGTTAAATTGTGTGACCTGTAGTAGGAATGCGACTGCTTGCATCTTCCGTCAGCATCTCAGAGGTTGTCTGTGGATTGCTGACACGCAGAAAGATCTGGAAGGCCAGGCCTTCAGGCAGTCTTGCTTTCTTGGCGTGCTCCCAGAGGAAAGCTCCTTCTGCAGGAGCCTCTCCTCCATGCTCCTCCTCTGACCAGGTTGATTCTTGAGTCTGCGGGGTGTTTGGCTGAGATGTTCCGAGGCAGCTGTCTACACCCTCATCCCTCCTGCCTGATGATGGGGGGCACACACATTGGGGACATTTTTCTGGGAGCCCCTGCTATGGACTGAATGTTTATGTCCCCTCAAAATTCCTATGTTGAACCCCAGTTCTCAGTGTGATGGTATTTGGAGATGGGGCCTTTGGGAGGTAATTAGGTCATGAGGGTGGAGCCTTCAGTGTGGGGTTAGTGCCCTTGTAAGAAGAGAGAAGATCTGTGAGGACACAGTGAGAAGCTGGCTGTCTGCAAACCAGGAAGTGAGTCCCTCACCAGGAACAGAATCAGCCAGCACCTTGATCTTGGACTTTGAGTGTCTAGAACTGTGAGAAATAAATGTCTGTTTTTTAAGCCACCTAGTCTGTGGCATTTTGTTATAGCAGCAGGAAGTGACTTAGATATCCTCCCAGATTCTTTAGCTGGGTCTGTGGGTTGAACCCCTTTATGGCTTGGGCTATTTGTATCTGTGCCTTGGAATTTCTTAGCCTAAGTTTCTGAAAAGGTTTCTTTTCTTCTTTTTTTCCCTCATTTTATGTTTTAACTAATGCTCTTTTTTTTTTCTTTCTTTCTTTTTTTGGCTTTTTTTCCCCTTTCCTTTTTTTGTTAAACCTTTCTTGGGAGAGGAAAAGGAAAACCTTCCAGAAATGTGGGTGTCACATGATGAATGACCTTAGCTTGACATTGTGACTCGCATTTCTCAGACCCTTGCCCAATAGTGCCAGGAGGTGAGTGGAGTGCGTGTGTGAGTTTCTCAGTGTACCAGGCGGGGACATGCACAGCCTGTGTGCTAGGCACTTGCTTTGTGCCAGGTGGGACGCCAAGTGCATGACCTCACTTAGTCCTCATGGCAGGCTGGGGAGACAGACCCAGAGAGGGCACACGACTAAGATCTGTCACTGAGATATGTGAACTCCCTGCTGAAGCTGAAGTCCCACCCAGGTTTCCCTCAGTCCAAGAAGGTGCGAGCCACAGAGCTCGCACCTAAGATTAGGATTCAGTCTTCCCGACTGCCAGCTGCTGCTCCCAGCCCCAGTTGTTGTTAGTGTCTATACGTGTAGCTACTGTCTTATCTTCCTTCGAGGCTGAGGTCATGTGTCACTTCCTCTTTGGAGTTTTCTAAGAACTATGTCTGCCTCTTGCCCAGGCAGGCCTGGCTGCTCCCCTGCTCCTGTCCTGGCATGTGCTTGGTCAGTGACCCTAGAGCTGGGCGTATCGCATGTTCTAGGCCTGTACTTGTCTGCCCAACCTCCCAGCCTGGGAGGTCCTTGAGGATCCAGGAGGTACTCAGTAGACATTAGTGGAGAAAGTGTTCTGGGCAAGTGTTAACTTTGAATAGATCTCTGAGCTGGCAGACCATCTGGTTGACCTTGTAGTGATGAATAACAAAGGCTTCTTAGGGTCCCGGCGCACCTCCTCCCCCCACATATAGCAGGAGTCTTCCCCCTGCTGGTGGATGGTTCTAGCCTGAGTGGAAACAGCAGAACAGCTGACACTTACAATATTCACCCTTCACTTACTGTGAAAAAGGGTTTGGTTGCAGGGTCATTAATCAAGCTGTCAGGTAGAACATGAAGGTCTTATTTATTATATAAGGAGGAGGTACTTTATAAAGAAATTGAGCTATGGTGATGAATAGATATTGGACACCAATTATGTTGTGGCTATTAATCAAGATATTCATATTTAGCAGTAACAGCGACCATGAGGGATTGTAAAAGTAAATAAACTTCCCCAAGGATGAATTATACCATTCGGTGATGAACTTCTCATTAAGAACATTGGCTATTTGCAAATTAAACTTTTAGAAAAGTTAATATTATAGTAACCCTACATTTAAACAATAATTATGGGTAGACATACTAACATAAGGATGACGTTGCTAATTATTTTCAGTTAATTCCAAATAAATTCTTGGATTTAAACTGTATGTGCCTATTAAGATTTGTCCTAATTAGACCTCCATTAAATAATTTAAAGATTTGTTTTATTTCATGGTCTCAGAGGGTCACATGACTCTCTGTTGTCACAGCTCATGGGGGCAGAGTCATCACGTGCACTTCAGAAAAATGCTTAAGCGTTTTGATATAAACTATTTCATTTTGAACAATTCTTGTGAGCTGCCCAAGTTTCCCGAGCATCTTACTGAAGAACTGATGGGTCATCTCTCCACACACAGGCTTTGGGGTTGTTTCATTGTTTCGCCCCAGTTTTTGTTTTTTTTTGTGATAGGAAACCCTTACAGCATGATTGCAAGGGAAAAATGAAACCGTGGATGACCTGGGCAAGGAGTTTGGCACATGTTAAGCTGTCAGATCATGCAAGCTGTTTTTAAAATCATATTTTTAATGGTTTAAAGCAAATTCCTAAATTTAGAAGCTGGTTTTGATGCCTTTAATAATCTGGTGGACTTAAAATGTCAATAAATACACCCTTCTGGAAATGTATTTACAGACAACAATATTTATCAAAGTTAGGCTTTAGATTGCCCCAAAGCTGAAGTTATAAAGTAATTTTAATGCAAATACTTGTGTTTTCTATGCCAGGACTGATGAAAAATGAGGGTGTCTGGGTAAGCCACTTAGCAGTACAGCCTTGTCCAGCACTCGCCAAGGAGAAACTCATCAGCATTCAATACTCCCGTCAGGATGGAGAAGTCTATTTGCTTTAAATGAGATTTTGCTTGATTGCTATTTTTATTTTGAAAATCCAATTTTAGCTTTTTATCTCACATAATAATGACTTTTTGGATAAATATTGTCACTCTTTATTATAAGTACAAAGGAGAGGTAACACATGGCTTTCTGCAATAGGATAGTGTAATAAATAAAATCAGATGCTAGGGGTCATTGGCATAAATAAACACATTCCTTCTCATTGGGCAGGGGGGAGCGGATGTGGGTTGTAAGTTTGGAGAATTTGATGTTGTCTTTGAAAAGAATCCAGATTATTTTCACATCTCATATTTCTTGGTAGACAGAAACTAAAGTCTGAAACAGAAGTTACTACCATATTTGATTTAGAGCGACTACATTAGATAACTTTAACAATGGATTCTGGTTGGGTTTTACTTTGCTGTAGCCGAGTGCTCTACACATGCTGCGGATGGTTATTGGGAAGGTGGGCCCTTGGCGATCATTCCTCGCTGCGGGTTTCCACTGGGATGGCAGAAACTGCTTATCGTGGCATAGGATGGAAAATAAATCCTGGAAACGCCATATAGCTCAAGTGACAATTTGAAAATAACAATCAGTGCTGTGAGTAGAAGCTGAGGCACAAATTCAGTTAACAAGCAGAGGAACCAGTCTATCAGGCACTGGATCGAAAGCCTATTTCTGAGTTTATTTCACAGCACATTATGACAACATTTCTTTAAATCACACTTCGTCTCCATTTAAATGATATAATCTACATATTCTCATGGGAAATAATCAGAGACTGAGCTTTACTCTATTTTTTTTTCTCTGAAGTTGACCTGGGTGTGCCAAAGAATATTTTTTACACTGTGAAATGTAATTTACTTGACCCCAACAAAATTGGATTAAAAACCATCACAGTTACCAGCGGGTAAGAAAGTGGAATTGAGTTCGGGAGAATCAGGGCTAAAAAAGTCCATTATTTTTTTTGCTATTCAGAAAATATATTGAAAGAAATTCAGGGAGGCCCCCTCACTCCATGGTAGTTTGCAGCCATCTCTGGGTCATAGTGCAGTGTTGGTGTTGAGGGTGGCAGCTGCTGCGGACATTAGGGCGGCCCCTCCCCCTTGTTAGCAGAGAGGAGACCAGCTGACCTGTTCAGTGTCACGTAGTTGGTCGGTGGCAGGGCTACATCAGCATTCTGGCTCATATACTTGGGGACTATTTGCCAAGCTGCCTTTTTCCTCTCTAAAACTTTACTTTCAGAAAGCTCACAGATTTAAAGGAATATATATCTCAGTGTCCTGTGTTTTCTCAGTTTCTAGGTTCACATTTGCCTGGGTTTAAGAGGAGCCACAAAACAAATGACTGTTCAACAGGGACTTCAGCAATGACGGATGGGAGCAGTTCCCTTGCCTTGGACTTACTTCCTTTCATTGTAGGGAACGTGGAATTGCTTCTGCTGTGGAATCACCTGCTTTTTCCAGGGCATGTGTCCCTATGCCTTTGTGATGGTCTTTTTAGATGAGACCCAGCTGTCAGAGGTCAAGCCTGAAGGCGGGGTTATTGTCGTAAGCACAAGAACGTGTCATGGTCAGTCTCGCTTTGAGTGCAGGAAATAAGTGCTCTTACAGAGCTAGGGAAACAGAGTGATCAGAAAGTCAGGTTGATTGGGGAAAACTGGACCCCTAAAGGTTCTGTCTGAACATTTGCTGCACACTTGACAAACTCTTGAAGGTAGGCACTGCCTTGGTCATTGCGGCAGTCCCAGGTTGTGGCAGGCATTGTTTATATAATTAAGTGATTGTTCACTGTGTGCCAGGCTCTATGCTAAGGTCTTATGACCCCCTCTTCTGCCCCCAAATTTTAGAGATATGGAAATGAGGTGTAGAGAGCCCAAGTTGCTTGCCCAAGATCACGAGCCTGGGGTCCCTAAGTCTAGGTCTGAGCCCAGGCTGTGCCTAGCACTGGCTGTAGGAGAACAGGACATTTGTCTCCCCGCCACCTCCAAGCACACATAGGCTTTCCCACACCCCCGCCTCATCTTTCACCTGCCCTCATGGCCCACTCCCACGTGAAATGAGCCGGCACACGAGGAAGCACTGATGGTTTGTGCAGGTTATTATTATACTTGATGAAATTGAATCCATTTTGGGAGATGAGCTTCTGGAGTTCTCATCCCTGCATGCCTCACATTTCTTTCCATTTTTTCTTTGATTCAGAGTACTGAATGTGGGTGAAAACAGAAGGAGGCTTTCTCTGGAACTGGGATTCTGGAGTGTTCTGGAGCTAAGAGCAGAGCCCTGCAGTGTTTGTCTCTGTCTGCAGTGTTCTGAGGCAAGACGCCCAACCATTTCCACTGTCGGTGAGAAGGATGACTTCTGAGTGACCAGTGACTTAGGTTAGGGGGAGAAGCCCTGATGGGAGAATCATCTGGCATTGTGCTGCTGTCCAAGGGCCTGAGCCTGAGCCTGAGCCCGAGTGCCCCGGAAGCAGGAGGGACTCGTGTGTTTCCCACAGGCTCTATTCATAGATGTTGGAATTCTGTTGACAGGGCAGTAACAAACACATCGGTTTGGAGGATGAAATAGTGGGAAAACCTATTTCAGACCCACAAAGTTGTGATTGTTGTTCTTTTCAGATTGTAGTGCTTCTACATGGCTTGCAGAGTCCAGAGGTTTCCAAGCATTGCTTTGTCCTGACACGTAAGCTCTTCAGGATACAAAAATACATACTTACGTTAGAAGTGAACAGTTTTGCTGCATAAGAGGCATTCCTCACAAAAAGAATTTTTGGAGCAAATAACTTTGAGAAGTTCTACTTTTTGAATGTTTTTCTTGGTGATTGAGCATTTGCATATTCAAGGCTCTGACAAGTCCTGAGAAAGAAGCCTGTTTAATTTTACCCTGGCATTTCTCACTTATTTAACATCCAAAATTTTAATTTGTCTGTAGCAAACTTCTAGAAATGAGGCTTTAGATTTTTAGGATCATTAACATGGCATCTAAAGGTTGACTTGTATTTATTCGTGAGTCTGTTATTCTACAGGTTCAGCACCAAATCCTTTAGATCAGAGGATAAAAAAACTTTTTCTTTAAAGGGCCAGATAGTAAATATTTAGATCTTTGTGGAGTGTAAGGTCTCTGTTGCAGCTACTCAACTCTGCCCTTGTAGCATGAGAGCTGCTGCAGACAACAGGTAAGTGATGGACATGGTCGTGTTCTAATAAAACTTCATATACAAAAGCAGGTGGCAGGCTGAATTTGATCTGTAGGTCACAGTTTGCCAGTCCTGTGTTAGATCCCTGGTCTGCTGACTGCACTGCTGCATACGCCATGCTGTACACGCCTCTTCCCTTGACTCAGCAACTGCTACTCAGCCTCCCAAACTGGCCCAAGCATCCCTCCCCGACAGTCCTTCTTGGATCCAAGGTCAGCTTGGGTCCTGCTCTCTTGTCCTCCCGTCGCGCTCTGCTGTATCCTCTATCGTGGTCCTAAGCAGCTGTGCTGCCGTCACTCCTTCCCTGCCCTGCCCTTCCCCCAACTCTGAGCTCTCGGGGGCAGAGACTTTATTACTAGTCTGTATCTCCAGCCCTGAGCGTGCGAGTGAGGACGGGGTACTCGGCACACTGCAGGCACTCACTGTGAGCTAGTGAATGAGCTGCAGTCACTTGATACAGTCTTGCGTTGTGTTTTGTTTTGTTTGGGTGAACTTTTACCATTAATAGTAAGTATAGCAGGAGGAAATGCTCTTTTCAAATAATAATTTCAAGTATCCCCAAAGACTGATACTGGTCCCTGGTTTGTTAGGAGCCAGGCCGCACAGCAGGAGGTGAGCGGTTGGTGAGCCAGCGAAGCTTCATCTGTATTTGCAGCCAGTTCCCATTGCTCGCATCACTGCACAAGCTCCGCCTCCTGTCAGATCAGCAGCGTTATTAGATTCTCAGAGGAGCGCGAACCCTACTGTAAACTGCGCATGCGAGGGATCTAGGTTGTGCGCTCCTTATAGGAATCTAATGCCTGATGAGCTGAGGTGGAGCAGAGGTGGTGATGCTAGCGCTGGGGAGTGGCTGCAAATGCAGATTATCATTAGCAGAGAGGTTTGACTGCACAGTAAATGTAATGCGCTGGAATCAACCTGATCGCCCCCCCCCACCCCCGCCCTGACCCCTGATCCATGGAAAAATTGCCTTCCATGAAACTGGTCTCTGGTGCCAAAAAGGTTGGGGACCACTGCCCAAAGACACAGATGGTTTGGATGAATCTAGGGATGAATTCCACATTATCTCAAGATATATGCTTTTTGGGCAAAGAAAGGAAGAAATGAGGCTACCGTGCACTGTGGTAAATTATGCATGTGGAACAGAGAAGCTGAGTGAAAATGATAATTCAGGGGGCAGTGGGGAAGTATTTGAGAGGTCTGAAGGCATATTTTTCTCCTTCTTTCATTATGTATTAGAGATTAAATGATACAGACCTTTTTCTCTTTTCACCCAGGCCTTTAAAATATTTTTCTGGCAATTTCTCTTCATATTACATGACTGCTCTAATTGTGTCTCTAGTTTTAAGATAATAGAACTGCATTTTTAATGTGCTCTCTGCTGTATCTGGATTTATGGTGTCTCCTTCCTTAGGCCATCTGAAAAAAAGTTAACTGAGTTAATATTAAAATAAAGTAGGTGAATTAAAAGGGAATGAGCCTTTAAAATCTCAGATCCAGCCCAAATGCTCACTACGGCAGGCCTCTCTGTCTCTGAGGCCAAGGTAGCCTTGCTCCTGCCTGCCTCCCTGATGGGAAGCCCTGCTGAGCTCCAGGTGTGGCTGTGACCCTGAGCTGGCCTGGTGAGGAGGGAGACGAAAGGCTGGCCTGATGTTCCCTGAGGTCATGCATCTACAAGAGACACTGTGATTACTTTTTCTGAGTTTGCTGCTGGGTATTGGATAATCTCTCAGCATTTTGACCCCCTTCTGCTGCTGCCCTTGGGAGTGCTGCCGGTGTAGTGATGTTTGGAGTCCTGGCAGAGTAAGGAGGGCACATCTTGATGCCATTGCTGATGAGTGAAGTGACCTTGGAAGAGTCACTTGACATCTTGGCCTTCAGCCTCCAGATGACTCCTTCTGTGTCTGGAGTGATCGATCAGCCTCCTGGGTTGTCTTAGATGTTAGTAGGTAAAACTCCATGTACTCAGTTGCGTACTAAATACCACTATGCCTGTCTCTCACTTTCATCTTGTAGGAACTGGGTAGACAGAAACTACAGATATTTTTAAAGACTTGACAATCAAAACAATTGAACACCATATTTTTGTTCTTAATTTCATTAAAACATAGGCCCTTTCTTCAAGGAGCTCATATCTGAATGAAGGAAGTGGACACACAAACCCAGAAATGCAGGGCTGGGGGGATAACAGCAGGTAGCAAGTGCTGTGGGGTGTGGAGGAGGGCGTCACCGGTTGTCTGCAGTGGGGACTAGGCAGTCATGAGGGGCTTCCAGGTGAGCTCGTGCTTGACTAGGGTGTTTAAGGATGCCCTGGAGGCAGGGTGCCAGGCATTCTGATCAGAGAGTGTTGAACCCCCAAGTAACTGTCAGGTCCACAGACATAGCATCAGAGTAGTGCAAGCGGGGTGTGTGCTCCCCAGCCAGCTGCTCAGAAGAACAGTGTAGCTGTGGATCAGATGCACACGGAACTCAATGTATCGATTGTTCAACATAGGCCGTGGTTGTGCTGTGCCATCTTTCCTGTGGTTACGCTCACTGTTACCAAGTTAGTAGCAGGAGAGGCTGCGCAGGAATTACCCTCAGGGCACAATGCTGCTGAGGAGAGCAGTGATGGGTCAGCACCAAGGACAGCGACACTGCCTGCAGGGCTCCAGGACCCGGTAAATCCGTCCTTGCTGATTCGTGGGTGGGTGTTGGTTGTGGTAGGGCATGGCATTTTCGGCGTTTTCGCAGAGTCTGTGTGTGTTTTGCCCTCAGGACTGCACCAGGCCATGCTTGACCTGCCAGCACAGGCTAGGCTCTAATTCCCCTTGACTGCAGGCCAGGCGCCTGAGAGTCCACACCCCTGCAGTAGACCACTTGGGGGAGGGATCAGAGCACAGGTTTCTCCTGCTACTGAAGCAAGCGGGAGGCCATGCTTGCTAGGTGTCCTGCCAGATAGTTGGCCCAAGGTTATAGTTTACTCTCGTTCCCTTTACGTATGAGGAATTTCCATGCCTTTTTCAGGTCAAAGATAATGAGCACAGGACTCCTTCTCTAATAGACTCAACAACCCCAAACTTCCAAAATGGCTAGTTTTTTTTTTTTTGTTTATCATTAGAGTGGCATTAGTGGTGACACTAGCTGCCAAATTCTGTAGAATATAGAGTGTCACTCATTTAGTACTTGGCAGGCCCCTCTCATATCATTTGCAGTGTTTGTCCCCAGCAACTCTGGGTAATGGATTTGGCCTTTGACTGACTTTGACAAGTTGCTGGAATGTTCTCCACCCCTCCCTCAATACATCCAGTTTCAGTCAAAAGTGAAACCTTTGTATCTAAGCCTCAGGCACAACTCTGCATGTTTTATTGCAAGCGTTAGCTGAAGCAGCTCCTGTTCTGAGGGAAGTAAGGGTTCAAATTTATTGAATTCTTGGATTTTGTGATCATAAATCTTGATCTTCCATTCCTACTTGGCCAGCGTGTTGGCTGGGAAGCCCTGGTGTGTGGAATTGGTTCCCCAAAGACACCCAGTGGGGAGTCGTATTTGTTTAGATCATCATAGCTAGAAGGATTAAGAAGAGGCTTCCCTTGAAGCCAGCCCGCTGATACTGTGTGTGATACCTCTGGTTCTGAAAGGGGTTGAGTATGTAAAAAATTTTTTTTCTGTGACTGTTTCAAAACAAACTCACTAGAGTTAATTGTGCTCATGGATTTTTATGGGCCACTGCTAGGTTTGGCACAATCAGGGCCAGGTTCCTGGGTGTGCAACCTGTGCGGTCATACAGGACCCATGCTTAGAAGGGCCCAAATTTGGTAAAATGCTCAGCTGTCATCATCTTGAAATTCCTAATAATTTTTGAACTCTTAAGAGGACTCACGTTTTCATTTTGCACTGATTCCGTAAATTATGGAAGTAGTTTGTGTCCACCAGTCCTGGACATAATCTAGTGTAGAAAGAAAGTAATGACCAGAATACAAGGACCCTGCAGAGACTTGAGGAGCTCTGAGTCCTTAGAAGGTACAATAGACAATAGATTCTCTATCTATTAATTAATATTGCATAACTGTCCTCTGTGGTAGGTAGTTTTCCTGCAAGGCCCATTAGGGACAGAACCAAAGTTGAACACAAAGGCGGTAAGTGGTCTTGCGGTTTTCCGAGCAAGTCTTCTTTGCTCACCCCTCCTTTCCAACCCATCCTTTGAGATCCAGAGTTGAGGAGGTGACGAGGAGGGGTCATAGCCCTGCCACGTGGTGCTAGATGAGTGTTTCATGTGAGGTAGAACAGTCTGGGCCTCTCTGGGTTCAGGATTGGCAAGTTACTGTGAAGAGGGATGCTTCTTGCCTAGCTTCAGCAGGAAGTGGTCTGGAGCTGTGACAATTTGGAGAGGCCTATGGGAAGGACATCCTTCCTGCCCCTTGGGCACGGGGGCAAAGCAGGGCTGGCCAGAGGCCTGGTCCCTGCACATAGGCCAGTCTCCTTGTCAGCTACGATTCAAACCCTCTGTGCCTTCATCTTAGATTGTTCAGAGGGAGTTTTTAAAAAATTCTTATGTCATTAAAGTTAATGAATAAACATAATTTTATACTTTTTAATATTTGCATGCATCAATCCATCCTCATAAATGCTGTTTTCCCAGTTGTCTTAGTCTGTTTGACCTGCTATAACAAAACACCATCAACTATGTAGCTTATAAACAACAGAAATTCATTTCTCACAGTTACAGAGGCTGAGAACTGTAAGGCCCAGGCATTGTAGGTTTGGTGTCTGGTGGGGGCCAGTTTCCTGGTTGGTACATGGAGTGTTCTGGCTGTGTCCTCACATTGTGCAAGGAGCATGTTAGCTCTCTGAGGCCTCTTTTATACGGACACTAATATCATTTATAAGGGTGGAGCCCTCATGACTTAATCACCTCTCAAAGGTCCCACCTCCTAATTCCATCACCTTGGGAGTAAGGATTTCAACATATGATTTTAGGGGGGACACAGACATTCAGACCATGGCCCCAGTATTCCTCACTGGAGGGAAGGTCATTACAAAGTGTCAGTGGCAGGTAAGATGAGGTAACATTCGTTCATTAAAACCTCTTTTCTGTACAGAAGTAGCAAGATAATGGGAGAATACAAGTTTTAGGACCTACTGATGGTAACTTAAAGGTTATGCTGTAGGTGAGCGTTGTCCCTCCCCAGTACCAGCACACACCACTTTCTTCTTTCCCAAAATCTAGAGACTTAAAACCTCACATCGCTGCAAGCTTTGATTTTTAGCTCCAGCACCGATCTCTCAGCGTGTCACTATCAGAGTCTCTGTCTACAGAAACCTTTGAAAGCAATTCTTACAGTGCCCCTGCTGGCGTGCTTTCTCATCTTCTCTTTCACCATGACACCGCTGACAGTAGCCCATTTTGCTTCCAGGGAAAGCAAATCTCTTTCTTCTATCCATCGCTCCTTATAAGATTAGAAGTAAAATATTCTAGATACATTTTGCAAGATTTGGCTGCAACTGCAGAAGTGTTAAGGCCCACGGGACAGGATGCAGAGTCGGGGTCTGTAGAGCTGGATTCTCATCCTGACTCTGCCCCCTGGTGGCCATATGATCTTGGACAAAAGACTTAACCTCTTTGGGCCTCGGTTTTCTCATCTGTAAAATGGGGATCTCTGTCTGGAAAAGAAAGAACTGTCAGGAAGGTTAAGTGGCATCATATCAGAACGTGGCATCATGTATGGTGTTGAGCCGCTGCTTGATCAGTGTTGGTGGAAGCTGAAAAAAATATTGCCTTTATTGAGTTGGATTTGTTTTAAGCAGTCACGGTAAACCCACTCAGAGCATTTTGATGAATTCATGGGGCCGAAACACATTCCTGCTCCAGGGCAGTGGAGGGTCACCCCAAGGCTTAGACACAGCAGCCTTTTCCATCCACTGAAAGGGCAGCAGAGCTTAAGCAGCCTCAATGGGCAGGGACAATGTTTTGGGACAACGTGTAATCGTTAATGTCTTTTTTTGATGGGAGAGCACATCAGATTAATGGTTTTAAAATGAATATTTTTCTGCCTTCTGGCCATATTTAATGTTCTAATGCCTTTTTTCCCCTTAACATCATCAACAGCATCATCATCATCATCATAATTCTCATTTAGTGTTTCTGGCTTCATGACCATGCCGAGGCAGTCCAAACTGCTAAATGGACTTTGTGATCTAGTATCCAGGGAGTGTCTTGGAAGGAGATGGGCTGTGTTTTGTCTGTGTTTTCACATCGAACTGACTGAGTACATGGATCCTGGTGAAATGCTCTCTGCTCAAGCATGTGCCTGGTGTTGGGGGTGGCAAATTCAGCCCTCTCGTGGACAGTTTGGCTTTGAAGAGCTCAGCTTGGTGTCAGAGCTGGGTTTGGGTGTCAGGGCTCTGCAACTGGGGCAAGGTGTGTAACTGCTGCAGGCCTCTGTTTTCTGATATTTGGGGATAATGATAGATAGTGATGCCTACCTCCATAGGGCTGTTGTGAAGATTAAGAGAGAATGTTTGTAGCACCCAGACCTGGCAGGCCGTGACGGGCTCCATAAATGTTAGCTGTGGCTGTTGCTGATAGTGTTATATAATAACACCTAATCTTCTGTGTCTACCCTGAATTGGGAAGTGGAGGGTCCTAGGATACATTGACATTGAGGCAGTTTGTTTGGAGGAGTTTTGGATTCATTTGGGACCTGCCAGCTGTCTTCTAGCATATTCATATTCTCCTTGCAAGTTTTCTGTAGAATGTCTTGTGCCATCAATAATGACAAAACCAGGAATGCAGTGTTGTTGTTTTTTTTTTAAAATACCCTGTCAGTCAGCAGTGCCAAGTGATTCAAGAGTGGGTGGCCCTTCATCTTCCTACTTCCAGAAAGTTCTTTTAAAGACTGCTTGGGGGCGGTGGGGAAGACTTTTATTTTTAACACAAATGGTGTGTTTTGACAAGAATATATCACCCTGGTGAGTTTATGCTAAAGGGGAAATGCTTGATGTTATAAATGGTGCTTGTTTTTCCTTCTGCAAACAGGGCATTGATACTTGAGATTCCCCATGCAGGTCACACGTACGGTTGAGGCAGGAGTAGTGTGATATGTACGTTATTCTTTGGTAAATACATGGCGGCCACAGAAATGCCCAGACAGACTCTTAGGCAGCGAAAAACCAGGGACTTAAAGGAGGAGGCAGGAGTCCACACAGAGCCCAGGGTTTTGAGCATTGGAGTTTCAGGGTTTTGGGCAAAGGACTGTTTTTTCCCCTATAAAGTGGGAGATGAGCACAAGAGCTGCGAGGCAGCCTCAGCTCTGCGCACACTCTCTCCACACCTGAGGTCTCTGTGTGTGTTTGTGTGCACACCATGCTGGCTGTTGATCGCTCTCTGGGGACACTCGGTGCTGCCCTGCAGGGAACTCAGCCCAGCAAGGGGACTAGATGTGTGCCAGACACACCCTGATGGTGCTGCAGCTGTGCAGGGGAAAGTGACTTCAAACTGAACAGGTGTTATGGACCCAGCGGAGCTGCTCATCCTTCAGAGAGAACCAGATCCATGCCAGAGACCCACAGTGGGGAGGAGGAATCTAAGAATTACGATAGGCAGTGAAATAATATTAACCGTAGCCCTACTGGACTGCCTGGACTAGCATTCAACTGCCTTTTCCCTGTGACTGGGATGAGGAGGCTCTTCACCATCACAGTTACTCAGCACGTGACCTTGGCCAGGCCCTCTGCTAAATGATTGACAGCTAATCCTCACAACAACCCTTGAGGAAGGAACTTGTATTATTGAACATCTTTTGCAGGTGAAGGTATGATGCTCTAGTGGTGAAGTCAGCCTCCCTGGTCATGTGGTGAGTCTGAGCTTTGTTTCAGCCCAGGTCGTGGGACTTTGTGTCCTTTGTCCTCAGACTCCATGGCTGAGGCTGTGGGACGATTGCGGCTGCTCCAGGTGACCCAGCAGCACAATTATGCTCTGCCCAGTTACTCAGTGAGAGAAAGCGGGCAGAAGGGACTTTTGCTCACCTTCCTGGAAACTGCATGTTGTAGCCAGCTTCTTTTCCAGGGTTCAGTTTTTCTGGAATTAACTAGAGCTTCTCTCTTGTCCCTGACAGTGGCATCGGACAACATAGTGATAATAATAATAAACATTTGAACCCTGATGGCTAGGCACTTGTTTAAAGTACTTTGAAACATTATCTCATTTAATCTTCATAACAGCCCTATTAAGCAGGTACTATGATTTTTCCCTGTTTTCAGATGAGGAAACTGAGTCACTTGCCTGAAGTCTTGGGACCAGTGAGTGGCTGTCTAACCTGAACAGCCTGTCTCCAGCGCTCTCACCGCTGACCACTAGCATGTGCTGCTCTCAGGAGAGCCCTCCAACCTGAATGAGCTGGTTACAGGAAGAATGTTCTCCTTCAGGGCTGAATTAGAGCATGTTGTAGAGAGAGTTGGCTCTAAGGCCTGAGAGACCTAGGATCTAACTCCCCACTTACGGAGTGGTGATGCACGGTGATGGACAAGTCATTGCTTCTCGGTGCCTCAGTTTTCTCACCTATAAAATGGGGAGAATAGTATTTACCTCACTTGGATGTTGAGAGCTCAGGGTCTGACCCATAACCAGCTCCCAGTACATGGGAGTTGTCATTAAGTTCACAATTAAGAAGCAGGGATATGATGGTGGGACCATTTCCCAATAGCTAGAGCCAGAAACCAGCCCCAGTTTTCTCTCCTGCCTTTCTTCCACTTCCTCGTCTTTCCAGAATTCTCTCTGGAATGGCCCTCCTCGCTGTCCCTTCCTTTCCTCTTGATTACTGCATGGATGGGCCTGAGGCCTGTCTCAGTCCGTTTGTGCTGCTGTAACAAGATACCTGAGATGCGTAATTTACAAAACACAGAAATTTATTTTCTCACAATTCTAGAGGCTGGAAGTCCAAGATCAAGGCACTGGCAGGTTTTGTGTCTGGTGAAGGCCTGTTCCTCATAGATGGGTCTCACCCCACCAGAGATCTAAATCAGTCGACTGGTCTGGCTTAGGCCCAGGAATCAGCTGTTTGGCTGTTGTCCTAGGCCATTCTGATACGTGTGATCTGGACAAAACACTGACTCATGTAGATCCGGTGCAAGTTCCTTAACATGCTTCCCCAGCCTGGCTTATTTCTGCCTCTGTGTCTTTGGTGGACCGCCGGCTCTGTCCCAAGCAGACTCCCACCCACCTCTGCTTCCCCCTTCGCCTGGCTTCTGTGTGTTAAGATTTAGCTCAAAGAGAGACTGACACAGAGATGCAGTGATAGGCATAAGCGTCGTATTGCCCAGTGCTCATCGAAGGCTTATGGTGTGCTGGTTGAAGCTTTTACAAGTATTCAGGCATTTACTCCCCACAGCCCTGTGAAGTTGATGTAGTTACTGTCCCCACTTTACAGATGTGGAAAGAGGGGTGCAAGGAGGTTGAGGAACTTGCCCAAGGCCCTATGGCCAGTGAGCAGAAGGAGCTGCTCAGGTATCTAGGTCTTGGGGGAGGGGGTGGTGTTGTTGGCACCCTTCCTTGGACTTTTGTGGTGCTGCCTTGGGTTGTTACATGCTTGACAGACACTGTTGGTGTTCAGCGTGCGGGGTTCAGGGATGCCAGGCATCCTTCGGTGTCAATGTCAGCCTTGCTCATGGAGGAATTGTCCCACACCCCTCATGAGCAGCAGAGATCCTGCTGGACATTCATGCTGGTGAAACACCTGTTCATAATTATTTGAGCCTAGAATCCAATCTAAACACACAGTACTTTATTTCACACTTAATAAATACTGAATTTTCCGGGAGCATGACTACCACTGATCATTGAGTTATTCCATGTGTTGGAGGACTCACATCCCTGAGGGCAACACTGATAGCCATTAAGACACACCTGTGTTGTCTGAATTTGTAGCTCCTGAATTCTCCCGATTTTATGTAGAGTCACAAACATCTACCTGTTTCACTAGGTCTTTCACTTTAGTGCCTAAGCTTTTACCTACTGATATACATATTCTTTTTTTTTTTTTATAAATCTTTTGCCTTTGATTCTCTTTTGTATTAGAGGTCAGGCATACTACTGATTTTTAAAAACATTATATGTTGATATTATCTGAGTTTCACATCAAGATAGTAAAGAAGATATCACAAAATGATATTTTTAAAAGGCAGTTTTGAGTTTCATCAGATTAAGAACCACTCTGTACAAAATGAGGCCTCTTATGGGGTAGGAGGGCAGTGAGTTCCCGGAACAGACACCTGAGGGCAGTGAGTTCCAGGAGGGGACACCTGGTGGGTGAATCTTCACAGGGAAGCTGTTAAATTGAAACTTGAATCTGGAACGCCTTTGCTAGACCCCAGCTTGCCTTCTGCCCACACGTCACGGTTCTCCCAGTTCTCTTTGAGATGTTAATTTGTTGCTATGAAAATTATCTTGTCACTGACAAACGGAATCTGGAAGAATCAGCTCTTCTTATAAAGTGGTTCCTATGGTATCTGCAGGGCTTTGTCAGTCTGCAAGTTATGAATATTTATGTCTCAGAAAAAATTCCTCATTTAAATTGCATTCTCTGTAATTTCCCACTTAATTTCACATAGAAAAAATAATGACATTTCCAGCCTCTGCCTAGGTGAATGTCTTTGGAGATGGCAATTTTTGCACATGGGCTCAAGGGGCATTGGAATTTACTGAGTTCCAAACGCAGATGCGGTCCTGCTGCTCTGCCATTGCTTCTCTGTAAAATAACGCATGTGCCCGATACATTATCGACTGAAGAGAAATGCCAGGCATGATTATGGTAAATTAGACCTTTTGAATTATTTATGAAATCCGGTGTAAAATGTGTTTCACTTTCCCCCACTAATGTTTATATAAAAGCCGTAATAGGAATTGTTAGTAAACAATTTTAAAATATATTATACAACGGGCCAAGTTTTAGAAGGAATTTCTAGGCTAGGTTTTGCAATCCGTGAGCTCTTCAGGCGGTAAAGCGAGTCTGTGAAAAATACTATGGAACGTGTGTGGGATGGGCCTGAGCAGGCCCTGGGGAAGTTGAGGCAGGGGATGGCAGGAAATGTCTTCATTCTGGCCCTGAGGCTACTGGCCCTGGCCACGGTTATTTGAGCATCCACAGGAAGATGTTGCTGTCTCCAGCACGTCCTCCCCTCCTGTCAGTTCTTGGGAAAAGAGGTAATGCCTGACTCCAGCGGGGGTCCGACTCTGGCGTCTTTTCTATAGCAAAACTTATCGGAAGCGTCTTTTTATTTTTAATTTTTCTGGTGCTGTGTTCTTTTTCTGGTTTTATACTGATCGCCAGAGGGAAGCAAGGAGGATGCGTGCATAGATAACATCCCTTCCCTGAGCTGTGCGTGTCAGTTTCTCCTGACAAGTCATCATGACAGCATCTTACACCTGCGTAGGAACTTGACACCTTTTCCAAACTGCTCCCGCGTGTGAGCGCCTTCGATGACAGGCCCCCGGAGCCACTGTCCTAAGAGCTGTTACAGGCTTTGAGGGGAACTGAGTGGAACAGCAGTGGGTCACCAGGCCGATCCTTTCCCATATTCATTCCTCCGTTTCTTGGTTTTCTGCACACTCTTTGATAGGCTATGTCTCAAATTCCTCCTTCCCCATTTCTTCACTGTCTCCAACCCGAAGTTAAAAGTTTCTTGCCTTTGGGGGTTAGAGACTCACTTGGGCACTATTTTCTCCATGAAGTGAAATGTACATGGCTTGGGCTGTGATTAGTAAGGCGATGTCGTAAGTATCTTTGGACATGGCAGCATGAAAGCCCGAACGGCAGTGTGAAGTTCCAAGGAAAGCCAGAATCCGGGGCCAGATCGCTGCCTCTTTCTTATTAGACTTTTTTTTTTTTTTTTAACCCTAAAACATCTAAAAGGCTGGTTCTGTTCTTTACCTGTGTGTAACAGGGACAGGAGCAAACCACAAGGACAGGAGCAAACCACTTGACTTTGTAATACCTAAAAGAGTATTCCCAGCAGTCCTGCCAATCTGAGGACAGGAGGCCTGGGGCAGTGAACCCACTCTGCCTGAAAGGACGACTCCTGTCCGATGGTTTAGCCTTTCCAAGGGCGTTTTCATGTGTCTTGAACCCTCTTCACAGGAGCCGCCTGGGGACAACAGCCTGGTGTGAGGCCAGAGCCTCTGGCTGCCTGTGGGGCCTGGGTACTTTATTTCTGTGAACCAGCTGGAGGCATCTGGCCAGGCTACCTCAATAGGGTATTGATGGGCCAGACTGCTCTGTAGGGCTCTATTTGTTAATTTATGCTGCTTGCCCACTTTCTATGCTTCAGTTCCAGTACGTTTGACAATGGAATTAAACTGGCCAATTTCTAGCACATTAAATGGCTTTGTTCTCCTGCTTTGGCACTGAGCCCCACGTGGAATTGTTTAAAAGGAAGCCGAGCAGCTTGGGAGTGCAGTGGAATCCAAGGTTTCACATCCATCATTCAAGGCTGCACCGCTGCCCCTCCGCCCCAGGTGGTGACCGGCTGTCGGGTTTGCCTCGTGGCATCATCTGCAGCCCCGGGCTTTGGCCAGGCCTCCCTGCAGGTGTGGTCAGCACAGGTCATTCACCAAAGGCCTTTGCTCTTCCACTGACTTTCCCAGACTGAGGGATGGCTGCAGCCAGGAGCTCTTACATGCCCTGCTCTTTACGTTTGTGGCGGAACAGAAGGCTGTGGGCCTTAGGAAATTTATTTCTCTTATTCCTGTCTCCATACCTTCTGTTTTCCCATCACTTCTTCCTTTTAAACCCCTTATTTCTGGCCTTCCCTTCTCCTTATTTTCCTTCTTCACCTTCTCCTTGACTTTCCTTCCTTCTCCTAAGACTAATGATTATATGCTCTATTTTAGTATAATATTTTTTTAAAAAAACTTTTTATTATGGATAACTTTAAAGATATACAAAAGATAGCATAATAAAACACTTAAATTCAATAGTTATTAACTCTCTGCCAAACTTGGCTCCATCTGTATCTCCACTGCCCCCCTACCCTGGCCCCTGCATTATTTTGAAGCAGCTCTCAGATACTGTATCCTCCTGTCCCAGTATTTCAGTGTGCTTCTGTGAAACAGAAGGACTCTTTCTTCCTTTATCCTTTTTAAGATGAGGGACTCTTAAGGGAGAACATCTGTGGTTCTTCAGAGGCCCTGGATGGTCATTTAAAGCAGCATTTCACAAGCAAGACACAAGGCATTTGAGATAGTGTGCAACAGTTAACAAACATTATTTTGTTTCCCTGAATACACTCTATCTGATGGCAAGTCATATTGGTATTCCATTTATGATACTAACATTAGGTAAAGAAAGTAAATCAATTTTAAATAAAAATATTCGGTAAATATAATACAAGACAGGGGTCAGAACCATGACCTGAGGGTCAAATCCAGCCTACTGCCTCTTGTTCAGTAAATAAAATTTTGTTGGAGCACAGCCTTTCATTCATTTAGACACTGTCTATGACTACTTTTGTGCTATAATGACAGAGTAGTTGTGATAGAGATTGTCTGGCCAACAAAAGCTCAAACTATTTGCTCTCTGGCCCTTCACAGGAAAATGTTTGCAATTGTCTAGGAGGTGTGTGGATAGAGCAACTATCATGACTTTGGCACATCAGTGGCTGAAGTTTGGAAAATTCCAAAAATCAGGTCTAACCTCTTGCTTTGTAGCTGATGTAGCTGGGACCCCGGGAAGGGAGGAGGTTGACCCTGATCACACGGCCAGTGTGTAGGGTGGGTGGGATGTTCATCCTGCAGGCCAGTGCTCCCAGCTCCCAGCCCTGGGTTTTCCCACCCTCACGCCACTCCCCAGGCTCTGTGCTGACATCTCTAAGCATTCAGATTGGGTTCAGACCTCATGTTGGGTAGTTGTTCCAAAGCAGAAATAATTTGTAGTTTTCAGTAATTCCCCACAAAATGTTCCATATTAAGTTTCTGTTGCTCCAGCCTCTTAAATTATTACACTGACTAGTAGAAAAGTAATTTCAAAGAATGAGAAGGGTATTTGTGAAGTTGAATAATTTACCACCAAATGAAATACACTGAGAGTCTCCTCACACGGAATGCTGAGCTGATCTCTCTGTAATATCAATTCCATTTCTGGCTTTAGTGGTGGAGATCCAGCTGGGAGGAAAGCATCAAGGTAAAATAAAATGCAAATGATCTCTAGCATAGACTTGTGATTTTCTCATTTCAGTATCTATTCCTGCCGTAATTGTCAGAGTAGGAGCAACGCTGCAGAGAGAACTATTCTAGGGTATTCCGTTTCATAGCATTTTATTACTTAGGATTGAGTAGCTTTGAGATTATAGCGACCCATAGACTTTTCTCGTGTTTCCCCATTTTTCCACATTCTAGACAAAGGCTTGGAAAAATGGGAAGATTTTTTGGTGGTGGTGTTGAGATTTTTAAGATTTTGAGGTAAAAATATTTTCTTTTATTTATAGTTCAAAACTATTGTTGTTATGTTTTGTGGGAGAAGCAACTTTCTAAAATGATCCTGTGGTTTACTTAGAACTGCACTGTCCAATTTGACAGCCATTGAATCACTTATATGGCTATTGAGCACTGGAAATGTGGCTGGTCTGAAATGAGATGCTCTGTAAATGTGAAATAAACGCTAGGTTTTGACAACATAGTATAGCAAAAGAATGTGAAATTTTTCATAATTTAAAAATATTGATTACATGTTAAAGTGATCATATTTTGGATATATTGAATTAAACCACATATATTATTGGAATTGATCTCACCTGTCTTTTTTTTTTTTTTTACTTTTTAATGTGGCTATCAGAAAATTTAAAATTACGCATATATTAGCATTATATTTACTTTGCAAAGCGCTGAATATTAAGATGAGAATAATTGAGGAAATTTTTAACAATTAGAGCAATGATGGGGAAGCTTGACTTATTTGATACAGAAAAATATTGCTATAATGTCTGAAGCTCCAGTAACCAAAGGAGTAGAGAATTAGCTCAAGAATCAGAGAATGATGGAAGGAAACATGTCACTTAGACTCCAACTCCTAAGTTTGTGTAAAGGGGGCCTCAAATCCCTTATAGAGAATTTTATTGGTTAACTATTTGGGAAGAGATTTGAGATTGAGCCTCATTTTATATTATATCCCAAAATAAATTCCTGATAGATTAAGAAAATAACGAAATTAAACTGTTGAAAAGGACTATAACATCATCTAGTCAAATGTGTATTTGATCTCCAAATAAAAGCAATGCAAGATATTGTAAAGGAAAAAAATTGAATTTACAACAGAGAAATCAGTTCCATTCTTTAAAAGAAATCTGATAAAATTAAAGTTGAATAAGTCATATATGAAAACAGGGCACTTGCCTCAGTGGTTCCTGACCCCTTGAAGGTATGAGCTTCAGAAAATGGTATGTAATGCACATGAGAACACTGTGAATTCAAATGGACTCATACCTGCCAGTCTTCTGCTGATTAATAGGGTTGCCAGATTTAACAAATTAAACTATGGGGCACCCAGTTAAATTTGAATTTCACATAAACAACAAATAATTTTTAGTATAAACATGTGCCATGCAATATTTGGGACATACTTCTACTTAAAAAATTGTTGTTTATGTGAAACTTAAATTTAATTTGGCTCTTGTATTTTATCTTGCAACCCTAGACCTGGATATCCCAACCCCCAGTACTCAGGAGATGGAAAGAGTGACAGTTGAGTAGTCATGTGGCTGCACATGGTGGAGAAGGGACCTGGAAACCAACTACCCTGCAAGTGGGTTTTTAACCAACTTCTCCCATGAGCCCTGCACCTCACCTCTTGCTCCTGGAATGCAAGGTACCTCTGTATCCTAAGCCTGTCCAGGATTCTGCAAGGTCAGCTGGCTGTCTCCTGCTGCAGGCATTTAGGCTGGAGGAATCCATCCCTAAGTCCCAGTTACCCCATCCTCTTCATGCCGTCTTCTAAAATGCATTAATCTTGATTGTTGTAGTCCCTGCCCCATTCCTTACACTGTGAGTTTATAGACACCCTAATTCCTCTACTGTTTCTTAATGTGGTTTCAAGAAGAGGAGAAAAGTGCATGTGGTCTATTTACTATGATTAATAGGAAGACAGCCTTAATCAGGACACATATGTTAATTATCCAGTTAATACATGGATTCATTTTTGTTGAAAGAAAAAACAAAGTGAGAGTTCTGTTGATTCCCCATTTCCTGGCAGAAAACCAGAAAACTGGAGATAATAGACATAGGTAAGAAGACAATATGTCCTAGGAGACTCCCAGTTTATGCCTGATGCCCTGGTAGCTATAGATATTAAGCATAGTTATTAATAATGTCTCTGCTCTCCCCCAAATTTTACTGTCCAGAGAGTCTCTGGATAGGAAATTATATGGTCCAGCTAGGCTTAGGGGAGAGTGGATGTTAAGTGCAGAGAGTGAACTCACCAGGTGGGAGGTGGGAGGCTTGTTCTCTGGAGGAAATGAGCTGGCTCCGGGGAAGCCCCAGCAGCTGACACACATGTAGAGCTTCTAGTTAGCTTTGGGTGCTGCGATGGTTAATTCTGTGCATTAACTTGACTGGGCGTGTGGTGCCTAGATGAAGCTTTATTTCTGGGTGTTTCTGGATGAAGTTAACATTTGACTCAGTGGACTCAGTAAAGTGGATTGTCCTCCCTGGGTGGGTGGGCATTGTCCAATCCTCTGAAGGCCTGAATAGCACACAAGGCAGAGTAAGGAGGAATTCATCCACTTTTGCCTGCCTCACTGCTTAAGCTGGGACATCTCATATCATTCTCTGCCTGTTGGGCTGGGGTTCACGCCATTGGCTCCTCTGGTTCTCAGGCTTCCAGACTTGGACTGAATTATGATGCCAGATTTCCTGAGCCTTCAGTTTTTAGATGGCAAATTGTGGGACTTCTCAGCCTTTATAACCACGTGAACCAATTCTTCATAATAAATCTTGTAAACTAAAATTAAAATCCTAAGGCTCCCTCTACCTACTGAATGGATCCCCTCTTGGCTAAGGGGACCCCAGAAAAACCTTAAAACTGAGTTCCAAGCCATGCCAGGGAGGGAGGTCAGGTATGCCTCTTACACCCCCTTTCTTTTGGAGTTCAGACACACTGCCCAGCCTTGATGTTAAAATAGAGATCATAAGACTGACAAAACAACTCTTTGCAGTAATAAGATGCTAAATTGTAAACAGGACCTAAGGCCATGCAAGGCAAAGATTAAGTCACACCTGCAGGCCATCAATTTGCTTAAACAGATCACTTTGAGTCAGTATACTTTGGCTTGCTCTCTTATTATCAGACTTCTTTATCGTAACTTAAAACATTCCTTTCTATTGATTCCAAGCCTTTAGACAAAGCTTTATTTCTTTAACTAATTACAAATCAAATAATCTCTGAACCCAGCTATAACCTGGAAGCCCTTGCTTCGAGATGGCCCTCCTTTTTGGGTCAAACCAATGAACATACCTTCAATGTATTGATTTAATATTTTACCTGTAATTCCTGTCTCCCTAGAATGTATAAAACCAAACTGTAACTTGGCCACCTCGGGTGCACTTTCTCAGGACCTCTTAAGACTGTGTTCCTTGGACCATGGTCACTCATATTGGCTCAGAATAAACCTCTTTAAATTATTTTACAGAGTCTGACTTTTTTCCATTAACAATCTATATGTACACATGCACACACATACACACAGTTCTCTGGAGAACCCTGACTGATACAGGTGCCCTGTCCTATATGAACAGACATCAAGGATAACCAGACTTTGAGGAAAGCTGTCAGTGGGAAAGAGAGAGACGAAAACAACCAGAAAAAAGGAATTTCAGAGAGATAGAGACATGGAAGACAAGATAGCATTTAAAAAACCTATGGTATCCTCAAAGATAAAAGATTATATTTCAGGTAAAAAAACAAGAACAGAAAGCTATAAAAAAACATAGAGAATAAGAAAAGGCACTTGGAAATGAAAAGTGACACCCAAAATGAAAATTCAACCAGGTGGTTTGGAAGATAAAATTAAAGACATTCTCCATAAGTAGAATAAAACAATGAAGACATGGAATTAGGTTAAAGAAGTACAGGAAGCTAGGAGATTGCTCTAGGTGGTGTGACACCTGACGTACCATGGCTCCACAATGAAAAGAAAAGAGAGGAGGGAGTTCTCACAGATATAAAAGACAGTTTTCCAGAACTGATGGAATCTCAAGATGGAGAGGGCTCACCTAGCATAATGGGGGCCATGGGTGGGTGGGGAGCCCATATCTGGGCATGTAGTAATGAGATTAAGAACACCATGGACAGAAAGACAATGCTAAAGCTTTCAGAGAAAGAATCAGGAATTGGATTGGCGTCAATGTTTTCTCAACAGCACACTGGCAACTAATATAAAATCTAGGAGGGAATCTTCCAATTTAGACTTCTGTACCCTGACAAACTCAGTCAAGAGCAAGGGTAGAGTAATGAACCCGCTGGAGTAGGGGCTCCTCCTTCTCCTCCTTCTTTTTCATCAAGCAGAGCATATTAGATCTAGGACATGGACAATGCAGTGAAAGCCTCGGGAAGGCCCCCTAGAAGACAGCTGGGCAGTAGACTGCGTTCTGGCTGGAATAGGAGGGAGGAGGGAACCAGAGTGAAGTCTCCAAGGAAAAGGAAATGGAGCTGGTAGATCATCTGATATATTAGGGCAATGATATTTATAGGTTTTTGATAGACGTATTACAGAAGAATTAGTGCCAGGAGCATAAACGATTAGTAAGTAAGAATGTGAAGCAGCTCTTAACAGTAAGAAAAATAAAGTTATACAGGAGAGGAAATATAATTTGGCATACTCCCTGGCTTAGCAATGAACAGTGTGTTCATGCTCAGTGTTTACATTACTGAATGTTTAAAAGATGATGGTAACTCTGATGGCAGGGTGGGGGGAGGGGAAGCAGGGGGCTGTGGTGAGAGTGAAGTCTTCCTTCAGCTCAGCAGGCAGTCAACTGATAATGCCTAAAACCGATGATGTGCCATATTGATATTCTCGAGATTTACCAGGGCTAAGAGCCAAAAGAGTTGAAAGCCCTGTCTCTGGGGCTGGAATGGGGTGTTGGGAGGAAGGGCGTGGAGGGGAGGGCCTTGAGAGGGAGGTGAGAAAGTGTCGGGGGGAGGATGTCTTTGTTAAACAGTCAACAACGTTATGTTAGGGTAGCCAGATAAAATACAGGATGCTCAGTGAAATCTGAATTTCAATAAACAGTGAATATTTTTAAAGTATAAGCACGCTCATGCAGTATTTGGGACGTACTTATATTAAAAATGTATTTGTTGTTTGTCTGAAATTCAAATGTAACTGGTCACCTTGTATTTGTTGCTCAGTGTGACAATCCTATATTATGTGTTTGTATTAGCTTGAGAAAAATAAACAGAATCTATCACTATTTACACATAAAAAAGGTTTGAAAAGGATGCACCTTAGTTGTGGGTGCCTCTGGGGTGTGCCACTGGGAAAGAGGAGTGGTCTCGAACTCTCCTTTTGCATTTCTATATTTGAATTGTTCTACGGCAAGCATACGTCAATTCTGAGAATGAAGAAAGAATCACAGACACTCTGGACAGTGACCATGCTGTGGCTGTGGCCGCAGGAGGGACCGTGCTCTCTATGTGCTGGGAGGTGAGGTCAGGCAGGTGTAACCCTTGGGTAAATTCTGAGCCAGGCTGAGGTTTCTATGACTCGCCACAAAAAAGACTAAAACTGTACTGAGAGGATGTTTAGAAGAGTACAGGAGACTTTGTCCTGGGAGGAAAGTCTCATTACTACTAGTGTTTCCAAACTGTGATGGTTCTGTCCCTCACCCTCATTCTCCTGAGATATACTGATTGGCCTTGAAGACGAAAACAGTGACGCCCTGCCACGACACGGCTCCGAGAGAGCAGGGCTGAACACTAAGTTACAAAGCAGCCATGTTGTCCTGAGCTGTACCCGTTATGTTTAGAGGTCTGTCTGCTTCTGATCATTAAAGACCTGTTTATTATAGTAGCTGAACTAGTCAGAGTGATTAACCCTAGCTGCTGAAACAAGTTATTGCCAAATTCTAGGGAGTTAATATGAATTTATTTCTTACTTGTGACCATCTGATACAGTTCTCTTCCAAGGAGTGACTTGGGAACCTGGGCTTCTTTCATCCGGAGGCTCCACTCTTCCCTGGGGACTTCCTAGAGCCCTGGCAGGATCACTCTGCCAGTCAGCCTTGAACAAACAGTGACTGGACACTGGGCAGAAGATTGTGTCGTAGGAGCCAGGCCTGAACATGATGTACATCGTTTCTGCTCCCATCCACTGGCCAGAATCCGTTCATGTGGCCCCAACTTCACAACAAGGGCGGCTGGAAAATGTAGTCTTCTTGGGTGCCCAGGAAGAAAATGGGCTTAGGAGACCTTCTAGGCAGTGTCTGCCACAAGAGCTAATAGGTGCTGAGTGCTCACTGTGTGTGTGTCAACAAACTAAGCTGTTTAGTTGCACAATCTCACTAATCCTGGGAGATGGGTGCTAGGGTCCCCATCTTCCTCGCCAGGAAAGTGCAGCTCAGAGACTGCCATTTTCTAAGGTCATGTAGCTAGCAAGTGGGCTTGTCCATGATCTGGAACCACTGTGTCCTCTGTGTGATTTGGAACCACCGTATCCCGGGTCGTGGTCCTCTACTTGCATTTGAATAATTTGTTTAAAAAGAAAGAGCATCATCCACAAATTTAAGACCAAGTTGAAAATCTCTCTTGGACCCATTGGGATATTTTTTTCCGTATTAAACCTGAGGCTTGGAGCAGTGCATTTCTCTCCCTTGTGCAGACCTGCTGCTCACCTTCCTGGATGAATGGAAGTTGGGGTAAGATCCTTGGTAGCAGTCTTCCAGGCCAGCAGGAGGAGAAACTTGCATTTGTCTGAGTTACCTGGGGGACGTCAGGGACCAGGCTCTGTGCGTGTTCCACAGTATGGGGAGTGAGCCATGGAGCGTGGTCACTAGGGAATGAGCAGGTGCTGATGGCTTGAGGGGAAAGTGACAAATCTCCTCTCTCTGGAACTTTATCACAGGAGCTGTGAGACAGCTGCTTGACAGAAAGCATTTCCACAAGATTACTTTGGATTAGCCTACCCTGCTGCATCTGTTCTTATGACACTTAGCCGTTATCCAGAGAAGTGATCTACAGCCCAGCTGGCTGAGCTGCCTCGGTGTGAATCCTACTTCTCACCTCCCCTGTCACTGAGTCCAGGAGTTCACAGCTCCTTTTGAGGTTGTGATAGCTCAAGGTGGTCAACTTGATTTTTTGATGCATTTCTTCTACTTTTTTTTTTTATTGGGGGAAAACTACAAAGCATTTACAGTACAATGTTTACAGTCACAATTTGTAGTGAGCTGATTTCCCAAAATATATTACCACTCAAGTTGACTTATCTTGTTACATTCAAAAACCTACTCTGTC
>CAUYRT010043626.1:0-20715 GCA_963574885.1 Lepilemur ruficaudatus | reverse complement strand
TTGTTACATTCAAAAATCTACTCTGTCAAAGTAGTCCATAGAGTACATACATAGTGCTCCAACTTGCCATCACTCTTATTAAGCCACATCATCTTTTATCTGGACTTTGGTAAGAGCCTCTTAATTGATCTCTCTGCTTTCACCCTTGCTCTTCTACAGCTCATTTTCTGCACAAGAGCCAGAGTGATCCTTTTAAAACGTAAGACTATAATGCTACTCCTCTGTACAAAACTTTCTAATAGCCTCCATTGCATTCTGAATAAAAGCCAAAGTCCTTAGAATGGTCTACAGAGCCCTACATTAGTGGTTTTTCAATGGGGGTGTTGGGAAATGTATGCAGGCGTTTCTGGTAACAATGACTGGGAAAATTATTTCTAGGTAGTGAGCAAGGGGACATGGATGACAAAAATCTGGCTTCCTGTATGACATTTGTTTTTGTTTTTTGAGACAGGGTTTTACTCTGTTGCTCAGGCTGGAATGCAGCGGCTTGATCACAGCTCACTGCAGCCTTGAACTCCTGAACTCAAGCGATCCTCCTTCCTCAGCCTCCTGAGTAGCTGAGAGTATAGGCACATACCACCATGCTTGGCTAATTTTTCTGTTTTTTGTAGAGATGGGGTCTCCCAATGTTTCTCAGGCTGGTCTCAAATTCCTGGCCTCAGGCAATCCTCCCTCCTCAGCCACCCAAAGTGCTAGGATTACAGGTGTGAGGTAAGAGCCCAGCAGCTGTAGGACATTTGAATGCCCTACTGGACATTCACATAGAATGGGTAAAAAACTCATAATTATTTTAGATTAGACCCTATTCTATTTTACAAATACACGCACAGAGCATTTTTGCAAAAATGCAATTGCTGTGTCAATCAAAAGAAGATTATACTTTGATAAGAATTTTAAGAGTTGCTCACCATTTCGGAAAATAACATCACCATTTGCAATCCTGGTGTGGTATACAGGTACCAACTCATCACCTTAGTCTACATTTGCAGCTGTCTTACCCACTGTGATACTACATACATAAAGGGTACTTTAGGTCTTCTGGTGTAATTATGTCCAAGTATTTACACAATGGATATAATAAAAAATTTCTTTTATTTCAGTTTATATATTTAATTATATAAGCATAAGTTCAGGATAGGTCTGACAGTATTGAATACTAACCTACATGATCTGGTGTCCTGCTACTTATCTGATCTCATCTCTACTTGCATCTTTTACTCTAAATACACTGGCCTCATTGCTGTGCTTTTAATATGCCAAGGACTCTACTGTCCCAGAGCCTTTGTTCTTGCTGCCCCTTCAGTCTACAATTTGCTTCTCAGTTAACCTGCTTGCTTTCTCACTTTCCTTGGGTCTTTGCTCAGAAGACACTTTTTCAGTGAGGGCTTCCCTAACCATCCTATTTTAAATTGCACCCCCGATACACTCCCTCCATACTAATTCCCCTTCTCCCACCTTTTTTTTTTTTTGAAAAAGCAAAGGCTATTTATTCAGAGCTTGCTAGCAAGGGGGTTGGTTTGGTAGAAACTCAAGGGCAGACAGAGGAGTGGAAAAGCTTCACAGTGAAGAAAGGGAAGCTCCAGATGAAGGCTACCAGCCTGAGGAGGCTAGAGGCAGTAACTAAAAGCAGGGTGTCTTATGTGACTGGTTGGGGGGGCACACTTGGCTTCCTCTGGTTGGTCCTAAATTAGAAGCAGGAACACAGGTTAGTGAAGCTGGCAGTTATTGATCAGTTTCTGGCCATATGGAATTAATTTTACAAAAATTACTGTTTAGCTGTCTGTGTTTCTGTATTTGTATACTTGGATTCTTACTGGTAAGATTCCGGGCCCTGGCCACACATTTCTGCAGTTCCTTGCTACCTCCTATGTGTAAATCAGCTTTCCTACCCTGAAAACGGTACATTATCAGATAACATTACAAAGACAGAAACTTACTGTGGAAGGCTGGCAGTAACCCAGTGACCTTAGCACTCCATAGGCCTTAGTTTCCTTGCCTGAGAAATAAATTGGGGGGATGTCCACTGATGTTCAGTGCTGCCCCCACCCCATCCCTCACCTCTGGCGACCCACAGCACCTGGCTCTGTGGCTGTTCACCTCAGGCTGTTGCCTCCCCCAGCATGCCCACTTCATAGCCCTAATTCCCTTCTGATATACCAGGTACTTCATATATTTATTTGTTCACTGTCTAACACCCATTAGATTGTAAGCACTGTGCAAAGATTTGTCTGTGTTGTTCGCCGTATTCTAAGTGCCTAGAACATTGCCTGGCACAAGCAGACGTTAAGTAATTTGTTTAAGCTAATAATAACTGGCAAAGCCCAAACTCAGTATGCTGTAGAAGTATATACTTTTAAGCACTATTCACAATAACCAAGATATGGAATCAACCTAAGTGTCCATCAACAAATGAATGGATAAAGAAAATATGGTATTTATACACAATGGAATCTTATTTAGCCACACACAAAAAACTGAAATCCTGTTATTTGCAACAACATGGATGGAACTGGAGGACATTATGTTAAATGAAATAAGCCAGGCACAGAAAGACAAATATCACATGTTCTAATACGTGAAAACTAAAAAAAAAAAAAAAAAAAAAATTGAACTCATGGAGATGAGATAGAAAGATGGTTACCAGAGGCTAGGATGCAGGGGAAGAAGAGAAAAAGAGGGTGGTTGTTGGGTACAAAAACAGTGTTAGATAGAAGGAATAAGATCTAGTGTTTAATAGCACAATAGGGCAACTACAGTTAACAATAATTTATTGTACATTTCAAAGTAACTAAGAGTAGAATTGGAATGTTCCTAACACAAAGAAATGATAAATGCTTGAGGTGATAGATACCTCAATTACCCTGATTTGATCATTACACATTGTATGCTTGTATAAAAATATTACATGTACCCCATAAATATGTATAACTATTATGTATCCAAAATAATTAAAACTAAAAAACTTTTTTAAAGTATATGCTTTTGGCTGGGCACAGTATAATGCAAGCACTCTGGGAGGCTGAGGCGGGGGGATGGCCTGTGCTCAGGAGTTTGAGACCAGCCTGAGCAAGAGCATGACCCCATCTCTACTAAAAATAGAAAAATTAGCCAGGCCTGGCACACACCTGTAGTCCCAGCTACTTGGGAGGCTGAAGCAGGAGGATCACTTGAGCCCAAAAGTTTGAGGGTGCAGTGAGCTATGATGATGGCCACTGCACTCTACCTGGGGTGATAGAGTGAGACTATCTCAAAAAAAAAAAAAAAACAAAAAAACCTAAATAAAAGAGATTCCCTTACTCTGTATTTAGATGCTGATGAGATTATTCTATAATTGGGTTGCTGGATTCTGTTAAGATTTTAACAAGAGCTTTGTGTTGATATCTGTAAATTAATTTAGCTGTTATAGTTTCCTTTTTTGGTGTTCTGTCAAGTTTTGAAATACTACAGATGTAAGAATTTATAAGCTTATAAAACAAATTTATAAAGCTTTGATAAACAGATAAAGCATGGATTTTATCTTTTTATTAAAGATTTAATAGTGTTCCCTTGTAAAAAGATTTGGGACTGGTACTTATGTTACGGATTGGGTGATTGCCTATGTTGGGGTGAGAGGTACGTGCCTCTTTCATATCTCATGATAGTTCTTCTATATTAATTGGTCTCTATAGTCTTAATTTCTTTTGGAGTCAGTTTTACTTATTTATATAACTCAAGAATATTAATAATTTTATCCATGTTTTCAAGTTTACTTACAGAGTCAGTTCTAAAAATTTCAGTGTCTATGATTATTTTCCCACTTTATTTTTTATTTTGTGCATTTTTGCTTTTTTTCTTGGTAAATTATATTTAGCAACTTCTAATTTGGCGTAACACTTTGCACCAAAATATTCTGAAATCACAAATTATTAAATGTTACATGGTAGTCACCCACTGGATCAGGAACTAGCCTCTTACAAATACAAAAATAGTAAGAGATCTCTACTTTCTATACATGGTTTTACGGTTACACGCAAAATAAGAAAGGCTTGTTATTAAAATGCTATGTTATAACTTCTAGCACAATGGCAGTCCTTATCTTAGAAAGTTGTCCCCCAAACCATCTGGCAGATAATTTAATAGAGCAAATGTTGGTCTAAGAGGTAAACACATGCAATTCTAGCATCCATATGCTCAATTCTCCATCTGGTCTATCCTATTTGTATATACTGGCACAATTTCTAGTAACAACTGAGTAAGTGCCTTATAACTCTAAAACAAAGGGGTAAAGAAAGCCCTTCCATCTCATTTAGCAGAGAGTTAAAATAATTAGGACAATTTATAAACGTAAGAGAGTTAAAATAATTAGGACGATTTATAAACGTAACTAGTAAGTATGAATTCTGCATACAGTCCCTTAACCTCTATCCTTCTAAATTTGAAGACAATATGACCTCCAGAATTTACACAACACAAATTTTGCATGCCATATGTTCTACATAATCCAATAATTGAGATTTTAATTGCAAGTTAAACAACTGGCTAGATTCTACCAATTTATTTAACAACCAAAATTAATACCAGCATTTAAAAATGTAATGTTAGTAGACAGTTACAAGTAGCTTATTAGTACATTACTGTAATTGATGAAACATACTGTTTAAATCAGCAGTTCTCAAAATTTTTGGTCTCAGGATTCCATTACACTGAGGATCCCAGAGAATTTTTGTTTATATCAGTTATAGCTACTAATACTTACTGTACTAGATATTAAAAGTAAGACCTTTTAAAGATATTTAATTCATTTTAAAATAATGAACTCTATTGCATGGTAACTTAAATAACATATTTTTAATGAAAAATAACTACTTTCCAAAATGAAAAAATTTAGTGAGGAAAGTGGCATTTTGTGATTTCATATTTTTGCAAATTTCTTTAACATCCTGCCTAATGGAAGAAAATTGGATTCTCATATTTGCATCTATATTCAATCTACTGCAATATGTTTTGGTTGAAGTATATGAAGACAGACTGGCCTCATATAGATGTACAATTGGAAAAGAGAATATCTCAGCATCCCTTGAAAAGGTTTTAGAGATCTCCTTTTGAGAACCACTAGATTAAGTTTGGCATAGGTCATATTTCATTTGTAATATCAAAAATCTCTCCTCTATTAAAAAAATTATGTTATACTCACAGATAAAATTGCAAGACAAGCTTTGAAGCCTACTTCGCTCTAATTAATCATTACTCTATTACTAAATTATTACACTTACATAGGTATCAGTACATTTCAACAAACCCAGCAGATATCAAATTAGTTGCAATTTCATTTGATGACTGTCTAGTCATTGTCTGCATTTCTATAAGCTTCTCTCTCCTATTCTTTAGAGTAACTATTCCATTGTCCTCAAAATCCAATTCTACAGCTTCTCTACTCATTCTTCTACAGATGTCTTTACTTCCTATTTCCTTGAGAAAATGTCTTCAAAATAGAAATCTATCAATCTCAAGCCACCAACAGCACAAACTGAGGTACATTTGCACCCTGTTTTCCACCTTTGCTCCTGTTAAAATAGAAGCGGCATTCTTCCTCTAGTCTAAAACTAATCCACTCCCTACATGCTCCTTTGTCTCCCATCCAAGTAACTAACCAGGCCCGACCCTGCTTAGCTTCCGACACCAGATGAGATCGGGCGCGTTCAGGGTGGTATGGCCGTAGACCCTACATGCTCCTTTGTAAAAAACATTTAATTATGCTCAAGCCATTCCCATCTTAAAAAACAAAACTCGGCACAAAACCAAACCATCAATGACCTATACACTTTAAATGAGTAAGCTTCAGGGCAGGTAAATTATATCTAATAAAACTGTTTTTAAGAAAACCACACACACATTCCTCAACCTTACATTCCCTTTGCTACTGTCTACTCTCCTTTGACGACAAACTTTTATTTTTAAAATTTTTAACAGCTTTATTGAAGAATGAATGATACACAATAAACTGTACATATTTAAGTCTACAATTTGCTGAGGAGAAACCATCACCACAACCAACATAATAAACATAGCTACCACCACCAAAAGTTTCCTCATGCCCCTTGTAATCTCTCCTTTGCACCCCTTTCTAACTTAACACAACCTTTTCAGGTTGAATTAGTAATCTCTAGAATCTTCTTGAATTAGTAATCTCTAGATTAGTTGTTTCCACCCTTATTTTGCATCCATTCACTCCTTAATCTGCATTCCATCCTCATGGATTCCACTGTAAATGTTGTCACTGTCATTAAAGTTACCAAGACTTTCAAGTTTTTAATCTAATGAGGTTTCATTTCTCACTAGATCCCTTTATAGCATTTGACCACTTTCTCATATGTTCAAACCTTGGCTTCTAAGACCACATGCTCCAGTTTTCCCTTCTACCTCTCTGGCCACTCCTTCTTATTTTCTTTTAAACATACCTATTTCACTCTCGGTCCTCCCTTTTATGTTGGTGTTCCTCAAGGGTTTGTCCTGGGCCCTCTTCTCTTTTCACTTTCCCTAAGCAATCTCACCTATCCACAACTTTAATGATAATTTATATAGTCAATTCTCTCATCATTCAAGAATTTGGCATCTGTAAATTTGCCTACTCACTAAAATTTATTTGTAACCCCAAAATGAAAACTCACGGTGCTTTCTTGGTCAGTGAGGAGCTGCATGTGCATGTCCCATAAGTACCTCAAAAGGATCTCATCTTCTCTATTCCCAAACTTACTCTTCCTTAGTGACATCCCCACCACCCTAACTAGCTGCCTCCATGGAAAACCTTTTATACCAAGCTCACTACTACTTCAAAATGGTCTCTAAGGCAAGGCAGGATAAGGCATAATTTGCCCACCTATTAATACATCTAACTGAGGAAATGCATCTACTTCTAGGCTATGAGAAAAAAATTTTCAGGATTCAATTCTCCTATTCTACTCTGGAGTCAGTAGTATAATATGTAAGTGTGGGAGTTTGGGAGAGGTGGGATATGGTGGGGAGGGAAGGCAGGTAAGGAAGACACAACATAGCAGAGAGAATGAATGTCCTGTAGAAAGGAATTCAAAAGGCCATTTGGAAAGGACCACACAAAAAACACCCTAAATAAGCTGCCCTACCTGCATTGTCTCTAAAGCCCATCCCATCTAACTAGCTGTTTCTTATGACAAATGAAAGATAATGAGCCTTATTTATCTCACACAAAATACTCAAAAGCTATATATTTCATAGCGAACCAGAAGTGCTTCAATTAACTTTACTTCAATTATTTCAATAACTATTTCATAATTCTGTGAATCAGTTTTTAAAAACTATTATAATATATACTCACAATAAGAAATGTCACTAGTTTCCAAGGACATACACTGAAAGGTAAAAGATCCCAAATCCTTCATATCCATTCTGTAGTTCAGAGTTACTTGTGTCTTCTTACAGGTATTTCTTACAAATAATATAATCACGTTTTTGTGATTATATCAAGTAAGCCAACTATTTGTGGGGGTAGGTAGTAGAGACAAAGAATGTTCATTTTTATGTAAGAGAGATTGGGTTTTCTTTCATATTTTAGTGTCATATTAAACATTTAAAATTAAAATATTTAAGTTTACTATTCCCATAAAAAGTTTCAGCAAATGAGTTAAGTAAATATAGCTAAGTAATCAGGAAATGCTTACTGACTATGGAAAAATAGTATGTTTAAAAAGCCATGTATTTATCTAACTTGCATGTTCTACAAATGACTTTTCCTATAATAAAGATTTTTTCCTTTCTAAAGCTTTAGCCTGTGTATCAGTCAATGGTACTGAGGCAATAAAAGGGAGGTGCTTACACTTATAAGAACATATAGAAAATAGAGAAAAAATTTAACATTTTATATCAAACTAAAAATTTTTTGGCTAGGCACAGTGGCTCATGCCTGTAATCCTGGCACTTTGGGAAGCGGAGGCAGGAGGATCACTTGAAGTCAGGAGTTTGAGACCAGCCTGAGCAACATGGTGAGACCTTGTCTCTACAAAAAACACAAAAATTAGCTGGGCATGGCGGTACACACCTATAGTCTCAGCTACTCAGGAGGCTGAGACAGGAGGATCACTTGAGCCGAGGAGTTTGAGGTTACAGTGAGCAATAATGATGCCACTGCATTCTAGCCTGGGCAACAGAGTAAGACCCTGTTCTCAATCAATCAATAAATCAGTATTTTTCAAGATATTAATATTGAGGCCTACTTCCTTATATTTTTTGCCCCTACACTTAATAAATCCCACATTGTACTTGTATAATTATACAATTATACATTGCTTTTCACTGAATAGTATGTAACGTGTACATTTCTTCCTTACCCTTAAATATGGCCCTTCTCCAGAGTCTCAGGAAGTAGTAAGAGACAGCACCTGTACAACCCCCCTTCTCTAGATCTTCACTATGTTCTTAACCTGTGTGAGCTTCCATTTTTCTGATCTAATAAAAGAAGGCATTCATTTTAATGACCTTTCTGATTAAAAGCTACAAGTTAAAAGAGAAAATTCCCTTTAAATCTTCTGATTTAAGATTTTCTAGAGCACACCAGACCTATATTTAAGAAAGCAGACTCCCTCTCCCTCTGTCCTACCACTTAGTAAGCACATCCCACTGAAAATAATTTGACTACTGATAATTCAGGATCTTTAGATACTTTAAGATTAGTATTCTCATCAGAAGTGACCTTATCTGTACTGATGCCACATTATATACCAGAAATTAGTATTTAAATATAAAAAGAAAATTGCCAATTATAATCTAGTTTCCTTCTCATTTAATTCTATCATTAAAGCAGAATATAAAGGGATTAGATTTTGGAGGGTTCTCTTTTTATTGTCCTAATTAATGGGATTTTACATACAATAGACTGTCAGTTCTTTTGCACATATAGATTTATAGAAAGATCAGTTCTTACCTTAACTGGGAAGCTGCATTTTCCAGTGCGAACACCTTCTTCATCTGTCTGCCACTGATGTGGACGACTGGCCTCTGGAACATAAACATCTTTCTTTCTCCTAAAACTTTGCCGTAGTTTGTTCATTTTAACTCTTACAACCTGCTGACAGAGTAAAAGAAATATGAAAAGAAATTATTACCTTCTCACTTTTTTTTTTTTTTTTGAGACAGGGTCTTACTCTGTCATTCAAGGTGGAGTGCAGTGGCCTCATCATAGTTCACTGTATCCTCAAATTCCTGGGCTCAAGGGATTCTCCTGCATCAGCCTCCTGAGCAGCTGGAACTACAGGCTTGTGCCACCACGCCCGACTAATAACTTCTCACAGGTCTAAACTCTGGATTACCATACTAATAAACAAACTAACTGTCCCAAATTAAAGGTTTTGGCTTAAGAGAAAATGAGCGATTAGTATACTTCCTCTTAGAGTAACACTAAGTTCAAACAAACAAATCATTTTACTTTTTGAAAAGACAGTTACAATACTAGTTCTTATAAAATCCATAATAAATTCTAGTAGGATTTGAAAAAGTTATTCTAAAAACTTTCAAGCACTTTAATTTTCATAAACCAATAAAAAATCCTCCCTGTTGATCTGCCTCCCATATCCATTCCAACTCCTGAAAATGGAAAGTTGTACATGTAGGCCAAACTATAGACAGCTAACAGTTTCTAAAAACTTTCATACTTATTAGGAAAAACTCATTCTGAAACAATGAAATTTGGGCATCTTTTTGGTTCACTATTAGAATATACTAATCAAAGCAGGGACTACAGCCACCTTTTTATGAAAGATGATTCCTTATGAAGAGGAATAAAATAAAGGTTTATTTAAACATACTTGAAGAAAAGGTTCTATTAGAACTAAGCAAGTAGTATGACATCAGATATACTTTCATATCTATAATCATTACAGTAATGTAACAAAAACAATGACAAAGGTCCAAGTTCTCATCTGTAACTCTAGTTAAAAGAGAAAATTAAATTAGTGTTAAAACTATGTCAGTTTTTTGTTACTAGAAGAGGCACCTCTTAAGTGCTGTCAAAGGTGCAATATAAATCACAAAACTACAGATAAAAGACCTAACTGGGCCGGGCGTGGTGGCTCATGCCTGTAATCCTAGCACTCTGGGAGGCCAAGGCGGGCAGATCATCTGAGCTTAAGAGTTCAAGACCAGCCTGAGCAAGAGTGAGACCCCGTCTCTACTAAAAATAGAAAGAAATTAGCTGGACAACTAAAAATATATGGAAAAAATTAGCTGGACATGGTGGCGCATGCCTATAGCCCCAGCTACTCGGGAGGCTGAGGCAGGAGGATCACTTGAGCCCAGGAGTTTGAGGTTGCCATGAGCTAGACTGATGCCACGGCACTCTAGCCCGGGCAACAGAGTGAGACTCTGTCTCAAAAAAAAAAAAAAAAAAAACCTAACTGATAACAAACAACAAATAAACATAATAGAATAAGTGCCCCTTTACAGAGTAAAATCTCAAAATCTAAAACTAATACCTCCAGGTTTCTGTTAAAGAGTATGGCTCCTTCTTTCCCTTGAAGGATGTAAGCATCTCTACCAGCCTAAAAGTGATCTTAACTTGAGAAAATGATGTGACAAAACTATAAAAAGGAACCGTCCTCCCTGTCAGAAGCGTTAATGGCAATGGATTGAACATTAATTTCCACATGACACCAATGAAAGACTTAAAAATAAAGTTTGCATTCTGAGGAAAATCATTTTGTATTTTAAAATGTATAACGCCACAGTAGAACTATTACCAAATTGGCTAATTTACACAGACAAGCCAATCTTGCTATGCATCTTAAAAGGCCAAAATTGTGATAGAGGAGTGGCAATGTAAAAATCTCTGGATTTTCTAAAACTGAATTAAGCAGATAACTCATTTCTAAACTATGTAAATGGGAGTCTACCTGGCCAGGCACAGGGGCTCAGCCTGTAATCCTAGCATTTTGGGAGGCTGAGGCAGAATGGCTTGAGGCTATGAGGTCAAGACTAGCCTAGGCAATGGTTGGACCCTGTCTCTACAAAAACCAAAAAAATTAGCAGGGTGTGGTAGCATGCACCTGTAGTCCCAGCTACTCGGGAGGCTGAGTCAGAAGGATCACTTGAACACAGGAGTTTGAGGTTGCTGTGAGCTATGACTGCACAGACTCTATGTCAAAAAAAGAAAAAAAAAAAGAGTCTACCTTAACATAACAGACTTCCAAAAAGAATCCCATAATCTGGTAGGGCTCAGTGGCTCATGCCTGTAATCCCAGCACTTCAGGAGGCCAAGGTGGGAGGATTGCTTGAGACCAGAAGCTCAGACCAGCCTGGGCAACAAAGTGATACCCCATCTCTACAAAAAATTTAAAAAACTAGCCACACTTGGTGGCACACACCTGCAGTCCTAGCTACTTGGGAGTCTGGGGTAAAAGGATTGCTTGAGCCCAGAAGTCCGAGGCCGTAGTGAGCTATGATTACACCACTATACTCCAACCTCAGTGACGAGGTGAGACTCTGCCTCTAAAATATAAATAAAATAATAAAGAAAAAAAGGCTGGACACAGTGGCTCATGCCTGTAATCCTAGCACTGTGGGAGGATTGCTTGAGCTCAGGAGTTCAAGACCAGCCTGAGCAAGAGTGAGATCCTTTCTCTAACAAAAATAGAAAAAATTAGCCAGGCCTGGGGCATGGTGGCATGTGCCTATAGTCCCAGCTACTTGGGAGGCTGAGGCAGGAAGGTCACTTGAGCCCAGGAATTTGAGGGTGCAGTGAGCTATGATTATGCCACCGCATTTTGGCCCAGGCAAAGCGAGACCCTGTTTCAAAAAAAAAGGAAAAAAAGAAAAAACATCCTTGTTATACTCTATCATAATTTTAAATTTACATTTGTGTATATTTTCAACATTTTAAAAATATACATAAATACAAATATAACAAAATAAAATGTACCTATATCCTTCTTCAAGTTGGCACTCTCTAAAGTTATCTTGAGGAAAAAAGCCTATATAATTCATTTCTTCTTAATTTCTTTCTCTTAGCAAAGCCAACTACCCACCTAACCAGTTGGCCAAGCCAGACACCTGAAAATTATTCCTGCATTCACTCTCTCTGGCCTATAACTCTACTGATTTTACCTCCTTAGTATCTCTTGAATTCATCGCCCCCATCTGATTAAAATCCTTCAACTACTCTGCCTAAAATCCTTTAATTGTTTCACATTACCTTCAAGACAAGTTCAAGAGGCAAACACAATCCTTTTTCATCTGGCTTCTCTCTCCAGTCCCCATTCACATGCTAACTTCCAGCTACACTAATTTACAGTTCTCCAAACAAGCCATGCCCTCTTTTAGAGCCTCTGTTTAGGTTCCTCCCTCTGCCTAGAAAGAAATTCCTTTCCCTGTTCACTTCTGGTTAAAGTCTACTCAGAGTCAGCTCAGGAGTAAACCTCTTCAGGGAAGCTACCTTTTTTTTTTTTTTTTTACTTACAAACCCCTACCTGACCTTGGTTAGTTAGGTCCTTTCCCTTCATGATTCCTGTTAACGCCCACTGCTTACTTCTATTACTGGGCTCATCAAATCTTATGTAATTTCCTATTTCCTTAATGGTTGGCTGTACCCGATTTGTTTAAATAGTATTCCTGCATCCCAGCACGCTGCCTTTCATATATGACATACTATAAATTTAAAGAACTGAAAGACAGTAGAGGCTATTTACTAGGTGGCATAAGTCTAGACATACAAGACCAGAGAATCACCAGTGTTGGAACAGATTGCAGATGTAACAGTAGTTTAACCTTCCACTGCCAAAGGAACTACTCTGACAACTTCCCCTTAAAGAAAGACATCCAACCTCTATCCAAATAGATCTAGTACAAGTTCACTTGCTCTCTAGGCAGCTATTTATTATTGTACCATTCTGTTGCCCAATAAGACAATAGACTCAAAGTGTCAACGAATTTGGGGTCTAAATATCTTGTCACTTTCAGTACTCAAATGGTTTGCTACCAGCATTTTTGCAAAGAGTATTACATTATCAATGAATCTCAAACTATGCTTCAAGTAGCCTGGAACTTTCATAGAAAAGCCCCAGGGGCCACTGGTTGTTTGAAGGGAAAGAGAAGATGGCTGGAGGACTGGACACACTCTTAGGAGAGGCTTCACAATCCTGTCACAGTTTCAAACGAACTCTACTTTATCTAATTCACAAGTGGTATGTAAAAGTTTCAGGAAAGGCTTTCAGCGTTGGAACATTTTTGAAAAATCAGTGATATAATCATCATTTGGCAAAATGAAACAAATTTGGCAAAATGAAAATATGGAATTATGATATTCTGCTTTCTACTTCTTAATGAGTAATTACCACCGGCCTATAAAATAATCTAGCAATTAAGATAATACTTAACACATCAAGGGAGAAATCAAACATTCTGTTTTTAAGTAATCTACATATAATGATTTTGCTTACAAAGAAAAAAAATAGAAAACATGTTGATTCATGTAACATTTACTACTGGTTATGAACCAAGTTGAACTTTTTCTACTTTTTTCTTTTTTCTGAGACAGAGTCCTGCTCTGTTGCCCAGCCTAGGGTGCCGTGGCATCAGCCCGGCTCACAGCAACCTCAAACTCCTCAGCTCAAGCGATCCTCCTGCCTTAGCCTGCCAAGTATCTGGGACTACAGGTGTGCGCCACCATGCCCCACACCTAATTTTTTTCTATTTTTAGTAGAGACGGAGTCTCCCTCTTGCTCAGGCTGGTCTCGAACTCATGTGCTCAAGCACTCCTCCAGCTTCAGCCTCCCAGAGTGCTAGGAGTATAGGCATGAGCCACCAGGCCTGGCCAACCAAGTTGAATTTTACTCTCCAATAAAGAAGTTTACACCTCTTGGGAAAAGTCCTGGTTGAACACAGGTAAAAGATATATTTTCCTAAGTATAAAATCTGAGAACAAACTTATTTTGTCTTACAAACTAATTTTAAAAAAAGAAATCTCCATTCTACTAGAATTTTCAAAGGTCACTAGATACAACTAAATTGCCAAATTCAGAAAATCTTCACAGTTCTGACTCTTCTTAATTGCTCTGTAGAATTTGACACTATGACTCCAAATCTTCTTTGTATACTTCTTTCCTCCCTGAACGCCCTCAATACTCCAGTTTATCTTCTTTACTTCTGTTTCATTTGACCGTTTTGAGGGCCTACTCTACTTTCACCCACTCACAGAGGGTACTCGCTAAACAGTCCTTAATCTGTGTTCTCTTATTTACACTATCATTCTTTTTTTTTTTTTTTTTTTTGAGACAGAGTCTCACTTTGTTGCCCGGGGTAGAGTGCTGTGGCGTCAGCCTAGCTCACAGCAACCTCAAACTCCTGGGCTCAGGCAATCCTTTTGCCTCAGCCTTCTGAGTAGATAGGACTACCGGCATGCGCCACCATGCTAGGCTAATTTTTTTCTATATATTTTTAGCTGTCCAAGTAATTTCTATTTTTTCAATAGAGACGGAGTCTTGCTCTTACTCAGACTGGTCTCGAACTCCTGAGCTCAAACGATCCACCTGCCTCAGCCTCCCAGAGTGCTAGGATTATAGGTGTGAGCCACCGTGCCCAGCCAACACTATCACTCTTGAAGAAATAATCAACATATATGTTAAAAATGTCAGGTTAAAAAAAAATTTAATAATCAACACAAACTATCACCCCAAGTATGATGATTTCTCACTTGTACTTTTAGGTCTTGCTCTCTTACTCAAATTTCTCTATTTGGGTGCATTGATATTGCCTCAAACACATTACCTTAAATCATCACCTCTCATCTCCCATCCCTAAAGTCTTCCCCTTCTCCACTCCAATTTGTTTGGTTTAGTGAAAACTGTTTAAGAACTTACTATGCGCTGGGCCCTACTGTTAATGCTACTGGATACAGAAATTAATAAGACAATTTCCTTGCCTTTAGCTGGCTCTCTCCCCTCAAAAAAGGTTAATTTCTACATAACAGAGTGAATGCAATAACAGCACTATATGCAGTATGCTCTGGGAGCACAGTTTAGGCTCAGGACACATTTCCTATAGGAGATATTGACCAAGTTTTAAGGAAGAACAAAAAGTAAACACACTGGGGATAGGAGAGAAAAGATGTTTCAGATACAGGCAACAGCATCAACAAAAGCATAGATGCAGGAAATCAAATACTAGGTAGCAATGCAATTAGAGGAGTGGTAGAGATGAGGTTGGAGATTTAGGCATGGGAAAGTCACTTAAAAGTTTTAAACCAGGCATAGGGAACCTTTTCATGTTGGAAGGCTGCACTGATTCAGCCAATAATCAAATTAAGGCCACATTCAAGAAACTTCAATTAGATATATTTAAAAATGTACATTGTTTGTGTAAAAATCTAATCATTATGTACTTAATAATTTTAAAAAATGAAAACTATTTGTTAATTTTAAACTTAATTAACCTTTTAGTACTTTTTTGTGTCGGCTTTTTGTTGGAAAGCATTTGAATATTTGGTTGTGCATGGAGGTCCACAGTTTCAGTTGATCCTCTAGATGGGCATCAGTCATTTGTGACCTTAAGGGTGTCTTGATGTGGGTCAGGTAGGATAATGTAGATTTGCAGCAATAAGTGGTTGAAAAGCAAGAAAACAAGAGGGCATGTTGCTGAAGGCATGGGTATTCTACTGCATTTTTCCATGTTTCAATTGGACCTTTCTTAGCATCATACAATGATTTTAAAATGCCATCTATTCCTCTAACCCTTGCTAGAGAGAGGCAAAGATATAAAATGTAACCAAAATGTTTGCACTCTCATATTTTCCTGAAATAAAAAAAAAATGCCATCTACTGAGAGCTCGATCAATTGCATCTGTAGTTCTTCAGGTGCACCTTGGTGATATCAACTAGGTGAGGCTGCAATGCTAATTTTAATATGATGTCATGATTCTCAAAGTCAGTGAATCTTTCATCGTATATTCCAATTAATAGGTCTATAACATTTGTATTCTTCAAATGATTCACATATGTCATCCTGCTCATCAATGAATGACCTTTGCTAATCGGGAAAAATATTCAATTTTCCCAATTAGCAAAGGATCAATTGAGGTCAGGATTTGGAGACCAGCCTGAGCAAGAGTGAGATCCCGTCTTTACTACAAATAAGAAAAATTAGCCAGGCGTGGTGGCATGTGCCTGTAGTCCCCGATACTTGCGAGGCAGAGGCAGGAGGATCACCTGAGCCCAAGTGTTTGAGGTTGCTGTAAGCTGCTAGGCTGATGCCGTGACACTCTAGCCCAGGCAACAGAGAGAGACTCTGTTTCAAAAAAAGAAAAAGAAAAAAAAAGAGCAATCCTCCCATCTCAGCCTCCTGAGGAGCTAGAACTATGCACATACACTACCACACCCCCAAGTTGATTCCATTTTTCACTCCCATTTCACATATGAGGAAACAGGCACAGAGAAATTAAGTAATTTGCCTAAATCACATGGTAAGTGCCAGAACCTCCTGGTGCCACTGCTCTTAGTCCCTACATTACAATGCCTCTCAAAAATACACAATACTAAACAAGATAATATTTAGGGACACATACATACTTAGTAAAACTATAAAGAAAGGCAAAAGAATGGTAAACGTAATTAAGGGCAGTGTTACTTTCATTTCATTATCTTATTTATTTATTTTTTTTTGAGACAGAGTCTCACTGTGTTGCCTGGGCTAGAGTGCCATGGCATCAGCCTAGCTCACAGCAATCTCAAACTCCTGGGTTCAAGCGATCCTTCTGCCTTAGCCTCCTGAGTAGCTGGGACTACAGGCGTGCACCACCACGTCTGGCTAATTTTTTTCTATATATTTTTAGTTGTCCTGCTAATTTCTTTCTATTTTTTTAGTAGAGACAGGGGGACTCACTCTTGCTCAGGCTGGTCTCGAACTCCTGACCTCAAGCAATCCTCTGCTCTCGCCTCCCAGAGTGCTAGGATTATAGGCGTGAGCCACCGCGACTGGCCCCATTTCACAATTTTAATTAGGTGGAAAATAAATCATCTATAAGCCTTTCTGGCACTGAGGATAGAGATAGGGTGGAGAAACATAAATACAAATGCCAGAAGAGGTGGCTCAGGCCTGTAATCCCAGTACTTTGGGAGGTTGAGGTAGGAAGATCACTTAAGGTCAGGAGTTCGAGAAATATAAACACAAACACACACAAAATTATAAAACAACTAACAAAAGGTAAAAAAAGATAAGTCACATATATGGGTAGTTATAAAATTTAAGTCTCATTTTTTACTAAAAGGAAAGAATAAAGTTATTGAAATTTAGTCTGAACAGCCAAATATGGAATGAACCAGAAGCTTCTGAAGGGCAATTAGAGAGCTATAACTCTTAAGGAAATGAAGACTTTTTTCCCTAGAGTTTTTTCCCCTAAATTATGCTTGTTTGCTTTTCTTTGTTCTATAGTCACAACTATACCCCTAAACTTTAGGCTTCTCTTGTATACAAAATTATAAGGAAGATTACAGGGATATGCTTCAGAAAATTCACTAAGAGATAAAACAAAAACAAACAAACAAATAAAACTCCAAAAATAACCCCCTACAGCACATACTTCATATACATAGAAGAGATATAAGACACACTTAGGAAACTTGACCCTGACACTTAAGATCATTTCCCTCTAAGGAAAAGAAAGACCAAGTCGCCAATATGTTAAATTACTCACTCTAATTTTTACAACATTAGTTGGTTCCAAATGTAACAATGTATATAAACTAAAATACAAAACCATGGGCATCATTGTGAATATCTGGGGGAAAAATAAACAGCATACTCATAAATTTCCTTAAATTAGCTAAATGTTTTTTTTTCAGGAGACTAATCTGAGGTGTTAAATTCCAAAGGTAGTACTAAAAGCAAAAATCATATAAATTCAAAATTTTATTGAGAACACCTCATATCACCCATAAAGTACAGTACTATACTATCTTGTAATGAATCCAACACAAACAGGGATTTTTTTTCTAGTATAGAATGGTGTGCTGTTTCCAACTAAAGACAGTTAAAGTAGCTGGCTTACGTTTAGCTACCATGAGAAAAATATCTAACGCTAGAACCACACATGCTCATGCTATGGGAGGCACAAAAACAATGTACAGCGAAAACTCATTAAGTAGAACTACAGAAAGAATCATCTATACTGCTTGAAATTGTTTTAAATTCTCACTTTTATTTTACTATTCTCTGAATAAACGAAGTTGAATGGGAATATATATAATTTTGTTGTATTCTTAGTCACACTTCTATTCCAGAATTTCACAGGGAAAAGTTACAAGAAAGAAAAATATGCCAAAAACCTGCCAAAAACAAAACAAAAAATTAATCACTTGCTAAAATAAAAGCTAAAACACCAAATTAAATGACATTAAAGTAGAATATTGTTTGTAAATATAAAGTATTTTCTTCCTTTGATTTCTACTATTTCTTATGATGTGGAGCTTACTTTCAAGATTTAGAGTGAAGGAAAAAACCCTTTTATTTGCTCAAGCTAAGTAAGTGGGAAAAAAAATGTAAGGAATTCTAGACTCCTAGCATCAACAAAGGACTTAGAGGTAGGTCATCTAGTCAATCCCCTACTTAATCAATAAATCCTAAGAATTCTGGATTATATTAGGTAATGGTCTAAACTGACATAATTTGCCTAACAGGAATCAATTTATAACTTATTAAGTTGTAGGAGTTTGAGACTAGCCTGAGCAACATAGCAACTCTGTCTGTATACTAAAAAAAAATTTAGCTGGGCATGGTGGCGTGTGCCTGTAGTCCCAGCTACTTGGGAGGCTGAGGCAGGAGGATCGCTTAAGCCCAGGAATTCGAGGCTGCAGTGAGCTAGGATTGCGCCACTGCACTCCAGCCTGGGTGAAGAGAGAGATTCTGTCTCTAAAAAAAAAGTTGTATCATTGCCTCAGCATTCTACTTAGGCACTGATCCAAATAAACAGCAACAAAGCACAACTGTATCACACACAGTTATATAAGTATATCCAATACTTAACTTGTAGGACTAATCAAATTCATTTTAAAAATTCACAGCTTTCTGGCCGGGCGCGGTGGCTCACACCTGTAATCCTAGTACTCTGGGAGGCCAAGGCGGGCGGATCATTTGAGTTCAGGAGTTTGAGACCAGCCTGAGCAAGAGCAAGACCCCATCTCTACCAAAAATTGAAAGAAATTAATTGGCCAACTAAAATATATAGAAAAAATTAGCCGGGCATGGTGGTGCATGCCTGTAGTCCCAGCTACTCAGGAGGCTGAGGCAGAAGGATTGCCTGAGCCCAGGAATTTGAAGTTGCTGTGAGCTAGGCTGATGCGATGGCACTCTAGCCTGGGCAACAAAGTGAGACTCTGTCTCAAAAAAAAAAACAAAAAAAAACACATAGCTTTCTGATACAAGTTAACTTATTAACTTGATGGAAAGGTAGCTAGAACAAACGCTTGGTGTTTTTTGTTTTTTTTTTTAACCTCCTTCTCAAAGGAAATATTCCACTCCTGTGTAAACTTAGGTTTCAGTAAATTTGAAATTTATGTTTCAGTTCAACTGTTTTTTTTTAATAGGCTACCTATGTTAGGGAACTCTTAGTACTATACTGCCTTACTTCAGAAAACTCTGCCATCTACAGCATTTTCAAAGAAAAAATTTTAACAGATTATTCTAATTTTTCAATAGCTAAACTAAAAATTGCTTTGCTTCATCAGCTATCAGACCAGAGATTTAAAAACAACAAATTAAGTCTTGGCTGCCCTAAAGATTGAGGCAGATTGAGAAAATTGCCTTGCCTCAGCCTCCCAAGTAGCTGGGACTACAGGTACATGCCACCATTGCCCTGAAGATTGAGATTTGAGGATAGAACACTGTCACAGTTGGAAGATGACAGTTCCCTAGCCACACACTCTTCAGCCCTGATTACCATTTAAATCGTATGTTCTCAACCAGGGGCTCATGTACCCCACAGGCTCTTCAGATCCAGCAACCCCTAAAGATTATGTACAAATTTGAATGTATATGTGTCTGTGTACTTTATGGAGCCAGATTCTTCAACTTTCATCAGGATCTTAAAGGATTCTGTAACCACCAAAAATTTAAGAACCACTAACTTAACAGTATTCCACAATTTTTACCTATTATCTGATTTTAATTTTAGGTTTCTGCCTTATGAATTTTCATCTTCCCACTTATCTTGTCCACCAAATTGCTTCTTTTGTTTTTTTTTTATTTGTTTGTTTTGTTTTTGAGACAGAGTCTCACTCTGTTGCCTGGGCTAGAGTGCCGTGGTGTCAGCCTAGCTCACAGCAACCTCAAACTCCTGGGCTCAGGCGATCCTCCCACCATAGCCTCCAGAGTAGCTGGGACTACAGGCATGCGCCACCATGCCCGCTAATTTTTTCTATATATTTTTAGTTGGCCAATTAATTTCTTTCTATTTTTAGTAGGGACAGGGTCTCACTCTTACTCAGGCTGGTTTCAAACTCCTGACCTTGAGCGATCCGCCTGCCTCGGCCTCCCAGAGTGCTAGGATTACAGGTGTGAGCCACCACGCCTGGCCCCTTCTTTTGTTTTGATACAAGGTTTTCCTGATCATCCTTAAAGATAATGGCAAGTTAGAGCTTCATAAAATGAGGAAGCACCTTGTCTACTTAAAACTACCAAGGTAGTTTCAAAAGTTGAAACTGTGTATATTTAAGAAGCATTTTTTTTTTT
>CAUYRT010043625.1:0-16844 GCA_963574885.1 Lepilemur ruficaudatus | reverse complement strand
AATTAATTTCTTTCTATTTTATAGTAGAGACGGGGTCTCGCTCTTGCTCAGGCTGGTCTTGAACTCCTGACCTTGAGCTATCCACCCGCCTCGGCCTCCCAGAGTGCTAGGATTACAGGCGTGAGCCACCGCGCCCGGCCTGCATTTTTTATTATAAGAGAGTTTGTGCATCTTTTCATATATTTAGGAGCTACTTACACTTCTTTACCTGTGAATTTCTATTCATGTCTTTTGCCCATTTTTCCATTAAGTTAATGATGTTTTTTATTTATTTCTAAAAGCTCTTTAGAAATTTCTAAAAGCTCAGAAAATTAGCTCCTTTTATCATATTTGGTGCAAATTTTTTTTTTCTCAGATTACCCTGTATCTTTTGACTTTGTTTATGGTGTTGTGCTCACGCAGTTGTTCTCATTTTCATGTTGTTGGATTTATCAATCTTTTTATTTTATGGCTTCTGGGATTTGTGTCAAGTTAGAAAGGTCTCTTTACTCCAAAATTATGAAAAAATTCTTCTAGTGCTTTTATATTTTCATTCTTATTTAAATTTTTGACTTATCTTTGATAGACTTATTTTGGTTTATAGTACAAATCAGGGATCTTGTTCTTTCTTTTTTTCCCCTCCAGATAGCATCTGGTTGGGAAGATCTTCCATTAATTTGAAATATTGCCTTTATTACAAATTACACACACACACACACACACACACCCCTATTTATTTCAGGGCTCTCTATGACGTCCCATCCCTTGTTCAGCCAATCAGTATAAAATTATCTTAATTATTGTAGTTTTTTAAATGCTTACTATCTGACAGAGCTAGACCCTTCTTTCTTTTTCATATTTTTGATGCACACTAATTTTTCCATATGAACCTAGAATCAGCTTTTCTATTTCCAAAGTAATCCTACTGGTAATTTTATTGTGATAACACTTTAAATGTATAGGAAAAGTGACTCTTTCTAGCCAAGGTTATATTATTTCTCCGTTTAAGTCTTTTATAACCCTTTGGAACACTTAATATATAAATACAATTTGATTAAGCTTATAACTAGATATGTTATCTCTCTTTTTTTGTTTTGCTTGCACAGTGAGTTTTTTTCCTCTTATATCATTTTTCTAGCTGGATATTTATGTGGGAGAGTTACTGATTTTTTTTTTTTTTTTTTTGAGGCAGAGTCTCACTCTGTCGCCCAGGGTAGAGTGCAGTGCCATCATCACAGCTCACTGCAACCTTGAACTCCTGGGCTCAAGCGACCCTCCTGCCTCAGTCTGCCGAGTAGCTGGGACTACAGGCCTGTTCCACCATGCCCAGCTAATTTTTTCTATTTTTAGCAGAGATGGGGTCTCACTTTTACTCAGGTTGGTCTTGAACTCCTGACCTCCAAGCGATTCTCCCATCTCGGCCTCCCAGAATGCTAAGATTACAGGCATGAGCCACCCCGATAGCCTGGAGAGCTACTAATTTTTTGGTATTAATTATGCATGCAACTACCTTACTCAATTCTCTCGTTTGTCTACTAGTTTTGCCCTCTCCTTCTAGCTCTTACACCTCGTTTCCATCTCTTATTGCATTATATCCCCTTATCCCTGCAGAACAAGGTTATATAACGATGGTGTTTAACTGTGATTTTAATAGGAATGTTTCTAGTATTCACCATTTCAATACTAAGCAAAATCTGGGCCACTAGACTGACAAAAATGTATCTAATTATTCCTATAAGAGTTTTTATTAGAAACAGATGTTTAATGTTTCTTAAACCTTTTCGGTATCTTATTTTCTCCTCAGATCCTTTAATATGGTGAATTTCTATGAATAGAAATTCTAAAATTAACCCATCCTTGCATTCTTGTTCTGAAGCTTGTGTGATCATGGAGTTCTTTCACTGGGCTGCTGGGCTCTGTTTGCTAATTATGTCATCAGGACTCTGCATCGTCAGTATTCAAAACCGAGATCACTTCGTAGTTTTGTGTGCACACACTGTTCTTTCATCACATTTTGTTACACTAGCTTCCTAAAAAAGAATTTAGGTCTCCTTTCTGTGCTCTAGGACAATTTAAATAGCATTAGAATCACCTGTGCCTTCAATATTTGAAAACGTTTACCTGTGAAACCATCTGGTCCTGGGACTATTTTAAGGAACAGCTCTTTGATAACTCTCTCCACTTCTTCTATGGTAATTGGTCTGTTGAAATTTTATTCTATTCTGGTGTCTGTTTTTTTTTTTAATTTTTAAATAACACATACTTTCATATTATATAAACGATTTCTAAACACAGAAAAAGATCATACTAGCACCACTGTAAGAAGCACATGTAGCTTCCACCCAAACCTTACCAGGACAACGCCCAAACGGCCTGGTTCCTCACTGCTGCACCCCTCCTCCTCACCCCTCCTTAAGGCCCTATCTTTTCTCACCTCCAGATTCACATAAAAAGAGGACAGACAAGCCAGGGGCTGTGGCTCACTCACACCTAGCACTCTGGGAGGCCGAGGCAGCGGAAGGATCACTCGAGGTCAGGAGTTTGAGACCAGCCTGAGCAAGAACGAGACCCCGTCTCTACTAAAATAGAAAAAATTAGGTGGGCATGGCTGGCCTGTAGCCCGAGCTACTCAGGAGGCTGAGGCAGGAGGATCATTTGAGCCCAGGAGTTTGAGGTTGCAGTGAGCTGTGATGATGCCACTGCAGTCTAGCCGGGGCGACAGAGCGAGACTCTGTCTCAAATAAAAAATAAAAAAAAGAGGATAGACAAGTTTACAACAAACCAGAAACACACTCCAAAGAAACATGGGGGCTGGCACCACGGCCACCACCACCTCCAGCATCATTAGGGAAGGACTGCCAAAACTCACCTCACTTTCTCTTCTGTGCCCAAATGGCCCAATTCCCCCTACTTCCCCTCAGCAGAGGCCCTTCCAACTTCTTCTGGGCTTCTTCTCTGAGCCCTCAGCAGCCCCTACCCCATCCCTGAAGCCAACAATCCATCCCAATCTTCACTCCAAATCCTCCGCCTCCTCTGCACAGTATAAAGGAATCCACTCGAGTTCATTCACCAGGCACCTGCCAGAGGCTGGGGTAGCCAGCATACAAGGGCCTTGCCCTCTAAAAGTATGTCATCTGATTGAAGGGTTAAGACCTGCCCACAAGGAACAACAGGCCCCAGTGAACAGCCCAGAATGACCAGGCACTAAATAATACAGCAGAGAGCGATCCAGGAGGGTGGAAGGGAGGAACCACTGGAAAGCCAGGAAAGCAGGGGGAAAGGCACACTGAGCAAGGGACAGATGCAAGGCTGAAGGCTGGCACCTGTCCAACTGGGGAAGCCTGGAACACATGGGCCCTGGAGCCCCAGCAAGAGGTCTGGACATGACACAGCAGGCAACAGGAGCCACCGTGGGCTCCAGGAAGTAACAGGGAGACAGTGGTGTTTTGGTCACACCCCTGACATTCTATGATGCTAACGTGCATTCAAAGAAAATGAGTAGCTGTGCCAAGAACTCGGTGAGCTTGGGGAAGGCGGGGTGGAGGGTGGCATGAACCACAACCCTGCGCTGATTCCACAAGTGACAATGGACACACACGCACACACAATGCGCTAATGACAGACAGCAGGCTCTAATGACAGACAGCAGCCTGGAATCATACCACGACACAAGGGTTGAAATCGTTTATTGCACTACACCATAAAAACCACACTGCCACAAATCTCTAACCTCAGGGGGCATCGGTGCTAGCCCAGCGCCTAGCGTTCAAATACACCCAGTTGCCTAAGGGTCTTGTTAAAAATGCAGAATCTGATTCCACAACTGTCGGTGGGACCTGAGGGTCTGCATTTATTTCTAAGTAGCTCCTGGGTGATGTCACTGGACCAGGGCCACAGTTTCAGTAGCAAAACATAGGATGACACTGAGGCTCTAGTGGGCTCACAGGCAGCATATTAAGGGCATTAATCATAGGCAGAGAGAAAACTGGTGGCTGCCTGTGGTCTACAGCAGAGCACCAAACTAACCAACTCATTTTCTATTCGAAAAATTCATGGTGGGGGTTCAGACATAGGCAGGGCTGCCTTAAAGCCATTAGTAAGTGGAAACCACCCCCTGCATTTCACAACTGCTGTCTAATTACCTTCAGGCAACCTCTCACAGCGGCCCTAAGCCAGTGGTTTCAAGTACTGATGCCACTAATCAAATCAAAAAGCCTTAAAGCATCATATTATCAGCCTTGATAACAGAGGGTAACACAAACCTCAACAACAATCACATTTGCTATTCCTCCCAGCTGAGGCCATCAGTCAAGCTAACATTTAGGTTATATCCACTATATCCAGGTCAAGGGAAAAAGCACTCTGGGATGGGCCCTGCCAGAGAAGTTTACCAGCTTTTAAAATCAACTATCTGAGAATATCCTGGAAACTGATAAGGACCTGCCACAATCCCAGGGACTTCTTTCCTGTCCCCATCTCCTTGGAAAACTTCAAAGCTGGAAGAAGCTACTACTTCTCCCCATCCCTTCTGCTGAGTCCCATCCCCTTACTCAGGTCACCTACTTAGGCACACAGTGTCCCACTTCAAATCAGCCCCATCACAAATCACAATGCTCCCCATTGTGGTACGATTCCAAAATCAGGCGGCCTGTGTTTCAAGCTGCATGCCTGTGCTCCGCAGAGACCAGGCAAGCAGTAAATCAACAGTGCAACAATCACAAACGTGATTGAAGGCAGACCCGGCCCCCACCTCCAGGTGAGCCACAAAATTAAGCATCCCCCCCAACACACACACATGCCAACAAACCAACAAACCAGGTGCCTGAAGCATGCAGAACCTCAGCACCCTACTACACACCTGAGGATTTAGAAGACACAATCTAAATCTTGTGTGTCTAGAACAGGGGATGTATCACCCCAAGCTCACGTAGCAAGCAGACTTTAAGTTCCCCGATGGCTGACATCCACCAATCTGGAGACTTTCCTACACTTGTGGCCTAAAGTCCTATAGAACATAACCAAAGACCACTCCTCAGGGGAGATCAGGCCACTGGCTCTGGAAGGAGTGAGGCTGAGGACATCCTCTGCTGGGGGTAATCACACCTGCCGTGGTGTCGACTAAGCAATATTCGAGGAACAAGAATTAATCTGTCCTCCCATGGCCGTGGATAAGTGACTCATCCAAGATTACACAGTGAGTTTGAATAATGTGACCGGAATGCAGGTCCCCTTAACTGCCAAGCAGAGGTTCTTTCAACTAAATCACACACCCTTCACCTCTACTTCGGAGCTCCTCGATGAAGTTAGACTTAGAAGGCTTGCCACTTCTTTGCTCTTTCCTCCCCCTGCAACCTCGACCAACCCTCAGCATCCTCTTTCTCTTGGGGAAGCAACACAACGTAACCCAGCTGAGAGGTGGTCCTGGTTCTGCTTCCCATGGGACAGGTCAAAGGCAAAGCAAAGTCACAGACCCTCTTTAGGACTCAGCTTCCTCTTCCCTAAAATAAAGGGGCTTAGTGGAGATGATTTCTAAGATCCTTTCCAGCTTGAAACAGAATCATCAGGAGCTTTGTTTTACAGTGCAGAGTGAAAAGAGGCTCCCCTAAGCCATGGGCCCTGCCCCATCCTGCCCTGTGCAGGGATGTTGGGCTGGTCCGGCGACAGAAAAGAAGCTACAGTCTACAAAGAACCTGTCCCCTAGTTGCCTCCCATGGTCCACCCAGAGCTTCCCCAGCCCACGCAAGAGGAGGAACAGCAAGCTGCCAGCTGTCTCTCACAAATTTGCCAGGAAGAATTCTTAATTAGAATTTTTTTGTTGCATTGTGGTATTATTTTCTTTTTGATGACTTTTCGAAATTACAGAAATTATAAAAAGTTAATTCATATTCATTACAGAGAATCAGAAAACATTTTAGTTTTAATACCTTCTAAAAATCCTAAAATAAATACACCTTTGTTATAGAAAAATCAGGAAACTTAAAAGAAAATTTAACCCGTAAACAGATGTAAATCTATTTATTAATTAAGTCACATTCCAATCAAGAAACAAAGAAACCCAAGAGTTGGAATGAATTTTGGAGGGACCATACGGGATGAGTCTCAGGCTCTGCCACACAACGTCGGGGGGGATTATATGATCCAGTCCCATCTCCCACTGGGGCGGAAGGGAGTGGGCAGTAACCTTGTCTCCACTGTCCCTGACAGGTGGCCACCCAACCTCTGCTTGAACACTTCCCACTTTTCCAGCCCTTTTCTGGATAGCCTGGGCCATTCTGGAGACAGCTCCGTTCTTCCTGCAGTAGAGAGCAGTCGCATGTACAGGCTTTTGAGAGAGATGGACTTAGGTTCAACTCCAGGCTCAGCCTCTTACATGCTCCATGACCCTGGGGAAAGTCATTCAGCCTCTTCAAACTTGAATTTCATCATCTCTGTGATGGAAATAATAATACCTGCCTCATAGGGTTGTCATGAGATTTCAATGAGGAAATACACAAAGAAACTTAGCAAAGCACCTAGCACAGCACTGCAAGTGATCAGTAAACAGTAAGTAGTAGTAATAAGTTGCACAGCTTGTAACAATGGCTTTCCAATCTTACCCCCCTAAGAAGATATACTTTATATCATGATCCAGCACATAAAATATCTCATATACATATATAAAACTGAACAAGCATTTTCAAGAAACAGTGCTGACCCACACACATCTGAACCACTCAGATATTTTTTTTTTCCTATTTTACTCTTTCCTTTCTATTCTATTTCGTTTTTTTAAATTGCTGGTCTTGATCACTAAATTGACTGCACAACCCACTAATGGATTGCAACTTGCAGTTTGAAAAACACTGACTTGTACTAAGGCCAAATATCTGCTCCTATAGCTTCTACGCTTCAATTCTAGCTTCACCTCCTGGAACCGCACAGAACAACTCTGCTTCATCTTCCACATGTTACACTTTCCCATTTGAAGCATTCTCCATTCTCTCAAGCAGTCACTGTATGTGACTGGGCTGCCCACTCCTCCTCCGTCCCATCCCTCTCTCCTGGCCGCCGTCCTTCCTCTGCACCCCGTCCCCTCCCATCACTGCCACCCAGGATGGCCATGCTCATTTAGCACTGCACTGTTCTTCTGGCAGCTCCTAGGCAGCCTCAGTTCAAGCAGCCTGACATGAGCATCTTTTAGAATATTGACATTGCATGTGCTATCCATCCCCAGAAGAACTCATCTTGGTTTCTTCCAGCCCTTCCCTGGCTTCTCTCTGAAAACTGGGGCTTTCATACAAAGGTGCTCCCTCTGCCTCCTTCTGTCCTTCCACAGATTAGATTAGGATGTCTCCAGTGCTCATCAAACAAGAACAGCGAAAGTGAGGAAGAGTTTCAGTGTGCATATTTGAGCCAAAACCTACAACCAGAAAGTGCCCCCTTCTTACTCATTTCGGAACTAGCTCTGCCTGCTAACCCTGGCACCAAACCGAGAAGGCCTCACCGCCCAGCCACAGCTATGTCCCCTCCCTGTGAAAGGGCCCTGTGATAAGGACGGAACACCTGGGTGCACACAGCCCTCCAGAGCTGAAATCTCCCAGCACCACCTTGCATGGGCAGGAAACGATAAATATCAGATACAGCCAGTTTCCCATATCCTATCTGCGCTTGTGGTGATCAAAAATGGCACTCGTGGTAATAAGAAAAAAAAAATGCACTCAGACACACGTAGTGTCATTACCCTGATTGCTAACATTTTGTAATTTGGGTTAAAAAAAAAAAAAAAGTTTCCAAAGCAATGACAAAAAGGTCTACTCTGCCCTCAAAACCCCAGCTGGCCCCTCCTCACCCCCATCTACATCACTGCACTCGCGGGGCTTGTCACACACACATTCAAGAGTATCGCTCCCACAGGAAAAGCCCTCACAAACCTGCCCGCCCAACTTGTATGCTTTTTTTGTATCACCCGTATCCCTTAAAAATGTACTTTTAAGTTTTTGTTGACTTTAAAATTTAATAAAAAGGTATCATGCTATATAGAATATTCAGGATCTTGCTTTTTTAAATTCAATGTTACAGTACTAAAATTCATGCATGTAGATGTTGTTCATTCATTTTGCTACCATTAAAAATCTCATGTGTGACCAAGATGTATTTACCCATTCTCCAGCTGATGGGCACTCAGGTTTCCAGGTTTTTGTTGTTATCAAAAGTGCCACTGGGAACATTCTTGGGATACATCATATATACATGCTGCCCATGTGAATAAGTCTCTCATGATAATTATATACCTAGAGTAGAAATGCCAAGACATGCAGTATGTGAATGTACAACTCCACAAGACACAAGTTGAAGATCTCTAATCCGAAAATCCAAAATGCTCCAAAATCCTAAACTTTTTGAGCACCAACATGATGCCACAAGTAGAAAATTCCACACCTGACCTCATGTGATGTATCACAGTCAAAATACAGCCAAAACTTTGTTTCATGCACAAAATTAAGAAAAATATTATACAAAATTATGGCCTGGCATGGTGGCTCATGCTTGTAATCCTAGCACTTTGGGAGGCTGAGACAGGAGGATAACTTGAGGCCAGGAGTTTAAGACCAGCCTGAAAAACATAGTGAGATCCCATCTCTCCAAAAAAGTTTTTCAAAAAATTAGCCAGGCTTGGTGGCGCATGCCTGTAGTTTCATCTACACAAACTCTGAGGCAAGAGTATCCCTTGAGCCGAGAAGTTTGAGGCTGCAGTGAGCTTACGATCACACCGCTGCACTCCAGCCGTGGTTTCAAAGCCAGTGTTTAGACTTGGGTCCCACCCCCAAAATATTTCATTATATTATCTCAAATAACCCAAAATCTGAAAATATCCGAAATCCAAACACTTCTGGTCCCAAGAATTTTGGATAAGGGATAGTCAACCTGTAACACCTAACTGCCTTTCAAAGCAGTTGCATTGTTTACACTCCTACCAGCAGCCCATATGAGACCATAATGATCCATATCCTCTCCAATGCCTGCTACTGCACAGCTTCCTCATGTTTGCCCATCAAACGGGGATAAAATGGAAACTCACTGTGATGCGTACTCCCTGAGTGCTAATGAAATTAACTGTCTCATTATAAAAAGAGAGAGACTGTCTCCCAACTAGCTCCTTATACTTTTCTTTCACAGCTCATATCACGGTCTATCATTAAATATCTGTGGGATTATTTGATTAAAGCCCATCACTATGCCTGTTTTCTGCACCACTGTATACTGCACAACTGGCACGAAGCAGAGCCTCTGTGTACCTGGTGAATTAATGAATGCGTGAATACCTGAGTAAATGAGACTGTTCAGTCAGCCTTCAGGCTCTGACCTGATTTTATTAAAAGCCTGGGTTTGTGAGTCGGTGTCTAACCCCCCCAGCTGAGTAGTCATGGCGCCACAGGTGGCACCTCCAAACCTGGCCTGAAGAGAGGGAAGGGCCCAGAGGGGACAGTGGCAAAGTCCAGTGTCGGACGTGGGCAATCAGTGGTACCTCCTCAATGACAATAATAGCAAAACAACAAATGCACGCTAAACACGGGCCACACACTTCACACTGACCAATAACAGCTACTCTCGCTTACCCGATTATTCATCTGACCCTCATAACATCTCTATGGAATGGACGTGATGCCCCCATTTTACAGCAAAGAAAACCAAAGCTCAAAGAGACTGAGAAAGCGACACAGAGCAGCACCTACGGGGCAAGCCCAGAGTCAGAGTCAGATCAAGGTCAGTCTGGCCCTACAACCCATGCCCTTTCCACACACCTGGCTGTGACCTGGGCCCCCCCGGATTTTTATCTTCTCTGCATGGGGCTGCTTTTCCTCCCCACCTGCCCCCACAAATCTCCCCAGACTCCAAGTTTTGCTCCACACCCCACGAAGGCTTCCCTTGCACTTGGGAAGCAGTGCTCTGAAGTAAAAGGTCACCCTGCTGACTGCCCCTTATGTTTGCACTGACAACAGGCTTACCTGGCAGATCCTGGCTGCAAGATGCTGGGTGTCGCCCAGCAGGGTGGCAAGAGGGCATCACTTATGCCCAGCTCTCCTAGAGTTCTCACAAGTCAACAGTTTCCACTATGGAGGTTCTGCAGAAACCAGTTCCTTTCCAACTTTGGAAGACTTTTTACTGCAACTGGAAACAAATATCCAACAAATGCCTACTCTACCTCACGCACATGACATGCCTTAACTCAACGAGAAATACTATGTAGCCACTAAAATTACACAATCCGGACCAATGCATGGAAATATGCATGTGAAATTATGTGCAGTAAAAAAAAAAAAAAACTCAAAAACAGTACCCACATGCCAAATGTAAGTACACACAATACCCCCCAGACACTGGTGGATAATATAAATAGAACTGGGTACAGACCCCTTCTTCAGTAAAGTTACTTAGATTTCCAATGCCTCTCCCCTCAAAAGTTACTTGTCAACTATTTATAACAGGTGTGGTTTGAAAGCAATGCAACTAACAGTAGCAAAGAATTATTCCCAGCAGGAATGAACACTGCATGAGGGTCATGACCATGTCTATTTTGTTCACAGTTGTATCTCTAATGAGGGAGTCCAAGGGGGTTGGACTGGGCCAGGGATCAGCAACTGTGGCCTGCCTGCTGAATCTGGCCAAGCTCCTGGTTTTGTAAATAAAGTTTAATTGGAACACAGACATAATTGTTCATTTACTTGTGTTCACCGGCTGCTTTTGTGCTACAATGGCAAAGTTTAGTAGTCAGGACAGAGACGTGGCCCACAAAGTAAAAATATTTACTCTCTGGCTCTTTATAGAAAGTTTGCCGAGCCTTGATTCTAATGCTTAGCTTGGTATTTTGCACATAGTGAATGATACTGAATCAATAAATTCAGTTTATAAATTTGTTATATAAGTTTAAAACCTTATATAAATTTATTATTAGGTTTATTTATTTCAAATAAACCTAAACCAAGGTAATATAAAAGAATAAAGGCCTTATTCACCCAAGACATATAGTAACAAATGCCTAGCAAATGAGAAATACGTTCTCTTTTATATTAAAAAAAAAAAAAATAGCAGACTCCTGCCACCATCGGCAGGAGGTACATATGCCTTGAGCAGTTTCTTTCACGGTGGAGATGGATTACAGCAAGTCATACACATCCTAGAGCTACAGTAAGTATCTGTGCAGCCACTGGCTTGCAGTGGAGACAGCTGGTGAGGGCTCGTCGTGCCATCTGGGGCCAGAAGTAGGAGTCAAGTCTGGGTAACCAGTCAAGATGCTGTAATAATCCCCAAGTGGGGCTGAAAGCAGAATTTTGGCATCCTGAGCCTTATATTCTGAACTACTAAGCTACAGGCCCAGAACCAACTAGGGTGAAATCATTTCATTTATTTCCTATGTAACTTCTGGTCCGGACAATGCATCAGTAAACAATTGTAGGCTCAATTATTTTCCCCTTAATTTATCAGTGCATCTGCATTATAATGTAACTGTGTATTTTTAGTTCTGCAGACTTGATTATTCAGAGGCTGATCATTCAGCTGGTGGCTTTTTGAAGCTCATTATGGCCCTAGTACCGTAAGACGGGGAGAGGAAATGAAAGGAGGTGAAACTCAAATCAGTGGGTGTCGCTACTTTATTAGCAGATGGGGTGCAGAGGTGGTAGGGGGTGAAACCCCAGGTCTTCAGAGCTGGAGTTCTCCTCAGGCACCCTTCATCCAACTTCCACATCTTACATCACTGCATGTTGGCGGTCATCAGTAATTACACTGGCCTAGCCCGACAATGACCCAAGAATATTACTAAACTCTCTCCCTTTGCTCATGTGGAAAAACCAAAACTCAAAAGCAGAGCCAGAGTTGAAGCCCTGAGGCCTAGAACAAACCCCACGGCCTGGGGAAGTCAGAGGACAGGTCTGCCCAGACTCTGAAAAGCCAGAGGATGGATTCAGTTAGGGAACTGATTGGAAAAGAAGGCTGGGAGGAGTCAAAGCCACTTCCTCACAGAGCCGCCTCCCCCTCCCGCCCCTCCACACACATTAATTATTCCCAGCAGGCCTTCCCACTTCCCAGGAACCCACAGATAAAGGACAAGTCCAGCACACTGGCGCTGAGCCCTGGGTCCCTCCCAGGATCCCTGGCAGCGTCCCTCCCACAGTGGTATGAGCCGGGGTTGGAGCTCTGACTCCAGTCCCAGCCCCACGGGCCTTTGCCCCCAGCTGCGCCCAGCAGGCACTCGGTGAACGCTGTTGAACAAATGAATGAAATCCACTTGTTACTGTAAGTGAAAACTAAGCCACACCCAAGGACCACACTCCTAGTTTCTCTGGTGACATTATTCCTCCAGCTGAGCCATACAACATGTACCGCGCTTCTCTCCTCTCCTCTCCTCTCCAGCCTGCTGCCTTTTTGCTTCCATCCTGAGCACTGGGGACTAGAGAAACCCTCAGTGTTCTCCCCTCGGGCGGCCCCCAGACTGTGCGTGGATCGTCTCCTGGAACGTCTAGGAGCCCCTGCTCCCCTCAACCCTGGAGGCTCCAGGCCGTCCTAAGTGAACCAAGCACAGGAGAAAACCAAAGCAGGGGGAGATGCAAGGGAGCACTGGCTGCTGCCGCCTCCTCTCACTTTCCCTGGGGCCTTAGCTCTGTCAGATTTTGAAGCATAATGAGTTTTGTTTCATAACAGTCTTAAATGAACTGCAAGGGGGAAGGGGATGACAATGATAAAAATCTTAATTAAAAAAAAATTCCTACAGGCAAAGAGATTTTCCAGATCCTAAGATGTGATAAAAGTCTCTGGAGCTGGGGGCTCTACAGAACCACCAAGACTCGGCACTCAGAGGAGAGCCCAGGACAGGAGAGACGGGCAGCAAAGGTCGTGAACGGGCAGCAAAGGTCACGAACCAGTGCACTTTACAGAACGGTGGGAGGTTAAAATGCGGTGGGGAAAAAGGCAACGCAGAGCAGGTAAAGAGGACGGGGATTCAGGCGGAAGGCGAGGGGAAGGCCAGGTACAGTGTTGAATAGGGAAGTGAGGAAAGCCCCACTGAGACAGGCAGACATGTGAGCGAAAGCTTGGCAGAGGTGAAGAAGTGAGCAAGAGGGACAGTATCTAGGTTCTGAAAGAGCCATCGGAGCAGAGACAACAGACTGTGCAAAGGTCCTGAGGCATAAACATGCCAGGTGTGTTCCAGGAGCAAACAGCCAGGAGGCCAGTGTGGCTGGAAAGGAGTGAGTGAGGTGGACAGCAGTATAAGACCGGGCCACAGAGGGGTCTCCTGACCTCTCCAGGACTTTGGCTGTCCCTGCCTGAGGTGGGGGCCTCTGAAGGGTTGTAAGCAGGGGAGGGAGAGGTATCTCTTCAATTCTCTGCCCCCCAGTCATTCTTCCCAGCAGTCTCCTTTGACATCGTTAAATGAAGACAGCTCAAAGCCCTCTCTGACTACTCAGTACAAGCTATGAACTCAAACAACCCTAAGAAAACCAGCAATCCCACACCTCCTGTTCCCCCACATCTTAGAGCATCTTCCCTCATCCCAAGAAGCAAGGACTTGAGAATCTTTTTTTCTATTAAGAGCCGCTGACCCAGAGAAGAAACAGAAAATGCTAATTAATTACTGAAGACAAAGGAAGAGTAATTTCATTCAGCAAGTGTTTTCTTGAGACAGCACAAGTTACAAGCTTGTTTTTAGACTAAAAGCAGAAGACTGAGTTTATTCAATGAACAGAATACATATTTTAAAATACAGGATACTTAAGACATATAATTAGCAATTAATAGAAAGGAGGAAAGAGAGATGGAGAAAAAGGGTGAGTAGGAAGAAGAAAGATGGGAACGGGTACAAAGAAAATAGAACGACACACACAGAGAGGAGCAAGGAGATGTGCGTGGAAAAGCACAGAAAGCCCCGAAGTGAGGCAGAAAGACAAAGGAACTGAAGTGCCACAGGGTCTGAGGTTTCTTACTCTGCATTCACTCCCTGCAGTTTATTAGGTCCAAAGCACCACGGCTTAATCTTTTCAATCCCTGCTGCCCTGTGGCTGCCCTGATACTCCAATTAGCCCGCCCTCCATTTACACCTCTTTATCCTTATGTTAAGCAGAGCTGGAGGAAGGGAGGGAAGACCAAGATTAAATTACTCTTCCTCTCTCAACTGCAAAGGCAGTGAGTGGTCCAGCCAACAGCCAGTCAACCCAAAGGTGGAAGCAGAAATTCACCTGTCATTAAACACACACCAGGGACCCTCCCAACAGGTACGCTACAAGCCACTAGGCAGCCTTACCTGGTCAAGCTATAAAGTCCCAGCAGCAATGGGACCACTTTGTCAATGGCACTCCTTTCCCAAACTGTCCCCACCTTCATGCCCATCGTCCCCACACTGTAGAGGAAAAGAATGCCTAGTTAACAGAAGACTGGGGAGGCCCTAAAATAAGCTAAAATGGTTAGAAAGAAAGTAATAATAAATTAGAACCACGAGCTCAAGGTAGTACACTGTAGTAGTTAAAAGCACAGGGTCCAGACTGAGAATGTACCACTCAGCCTCTGCCACTGACAGGCTGACTCTGGGCAAGTACCCGCTCATGTCTCAGATTCTTCCTCTTTAAAAAGAGAACCAGTAATAACACCTATGTCCTGGGGCTCTTGGGAGAATGAAAGTCAATATTATACAGCATGTAAAAGAATGTCTGGCAGGTGGTAAACATTATACACGAATATTTCTAAAGAAATAAAAACACTTTTTGAAAAGAAAGTTTCTTTCTGAGCCAACTGAGAGAGAAAAGGTCTACAGTTTTATTTTTGTACACTCCATATGCATAAAAACAATCACTACTGATTAATATTTTCAACTCTGATCATCTCTACTCCATACCTTTCCAAACAAACAAAATGCTTTGGCAAAGATATTTGTTGCAGCATTATTTGTAAAAGCAGAGCATGGGAAGTGACTTAAGTATCTGACAACAGAAGAATGGCTGAGTAGATTATAAAAGCCACACCAAGGACTTTGTGCAAATATTAAAAAAATCACCTAATGAAGAATTTTTAAAGACATGGAAAATACTTATAATGTCAAATAGTAAAGGATACAAAATTAGACTTCAGCTTCTGCCATTATGGCACAGCTGATATTAAACTAACCCTCCTGTACAGAATTACAAAAGATAGATAAAATATAAAATAATTATAATAACTGCTTGAAGGTACAACAAGGCAGCTAGGACTTGAGGGATCAAGCTCTGGAGAAAAGGGAAGCACAATGAGATGAACTATGTATTAGTAGCTACTATTTCCCCTCAAAACATTTGCCAATGTGGTGCAAGGAACATAGAGGCAAAACAGAAAGCAGCAACTTAAAGCTTTCAGCAGCTCTCTCCTTGGACAGAAAAGACAAAATCTAGAATTCAGGGCTATGAAAACATCCAAGATTTGAGAGGCCAAGATCACAGAGAAAAGTGAACCACACACAGAAATAAGCCCAATGTTCCGCAGGAAATTTCTCCTCAAGGCATTTGCTAACACCTAAGTCAGGTGTGTGCAGAGCTAGAGCCTAGGAATCCAAGCAGAAAGAAGCTATTAAAACACTGAAGTGTAAAGCAGAGATTTTTGGTGGTTTCACAGTGGCAAGCAGACAAAACTTGGGAATCAGGGTCTACCAAGGAGGAAGGACCCTAATAAACAACTACTCTACAACAAAGGATAAATCAGAAATAGACAAGCCTTAACCAAATCAAGGTGATAACAACATTCTAAACCTCTACATTTCCCACGTAAAATGCCCAGCATTCAAACAAAAATTACCAAGCATGTCAGGAAATACGACCAAACCAAAAGAAAAATGTAATCAATAAAAACAAACCCCATGGTTGATCCAAATACTAGAGCTATCAGACAGAACTTTAAAATATCAATGGTTAATATGCTCTAGAAAACAGAGTGACTTGTAGAGAATTTCAATAAGCTAGAATAAAAAAAAAAAAACTAAACAGAAATCCTGTTAGTAAAATACAGTAGCTAAAACTAAGAATTGAATAGATGGGTTTGACAGCAAAAAGAACAGTAGAAGAAATGATTGGTATACTCAAAGATAGGTCAGTAGAAAAAAAAATTCATATTAAACCACAGAACATACAAAAATGAGCCTCAGAGACATGTGAGATACTATACAAGGGTCTAACATATATGTAGGAGTCCGAGAAGGGATGGAGAGAAATTATGGGGCAAAAGCAGTATTTGAAGAAAACTCAAGAATTTTCTAAAACTGCCCAAAAACATCAAGCCGTGATTTCTAGAAGCTGTCCAAATTCCACGGGACATACATACAAAGAAAGTCACACCGATGCATATTACAGTAAAATTGCTTTTAAAAAAAAAACAAAGCCAAAGAGAAAAAAAGATGTTACTTTCCTAAGGAGTGACAGGTAAGGAATATCCCACCTGACAATAAAAAAATGTTACTTTCAGAAGAACCACAGTAAAACTGACAGATGACTTTTAACAGAAATCAAGGAAGGCAGAAAACAATGGAATGACATCTCTGAAGGACTAAAACAAAATAAGACAAGCCCAAATTCTATACTCAGTGAAAATATCTTCCTAATAGGAAAGTAAATAAAAGACATTTTTGGGCAAAAATTGGGGGGAATGTCCGGGCACGGTGGCTCACGCCTATAATCTTAGCACTCTGGGAGGCCAAGGCGGGCGGAACACTCAAGGTCGGGAGTTCGAAATCAGCCTGAGCAAGAGTGAGACCCCGTCTCTACTAAAAATAGAAAGAAATTAATTGGCCAACTAAAAATATATAGAAAAAATTAGCCGGGCATGGTGGCGCATGCCTGTAGTCCCAGCTACTCGGGAGGCTGAGGCAGAAGGAT